>JASDQU010740019.1:33350-52922 GCA_032191745.1 Picea mariana
CACCTAGAGGAAGAGAAAAAGCACCTCCTTAATGTTTTTAAAAATAATGGCTATAAAAAACATCAGGTAATGAAAGATTTTCAAAATGCCACCAAAACACCTAGGAATAAAGAACAAACAAATAATGATGTGTCTAAGGTTTACTTACCCTACATACAAGGAACAACAGACAAACGCGCGAGGATTTTAAAGAAGAAAAACATTGGTGCAACTTTCAAACCCCTAAACACTATTAGGAATTCCCTTAGGTTAGTCAAAGACTCTGTTGATCCCATCGAACATAAAGGTGTCTATATGATCCCATGTTCATGTGGTAAACAATACATAGGAGAAACATGTCGTTCCTTTAGAATTAGGATTCAAGAACACGTCGCTGACATCAAACACAATCACACTCGTCCCTCATCTCTCGCAGAACACTCATATAAAACCAAACATCACATCTGTATCGAAGAAACCAAAATCCTTTTCAGGATAGATCACTATCGCAATAGAAAATTCAGAGAAGCAATCGAAATTGAAAAACAACCTAATAATCTAAACAGAGATGATGGATGTAAAATTAGTCAAAATTGGATCCCTACCCTAGCCAATATGAATAATTCTAAATATTAATTTATAAACATTGTCCAATCGGCTCTTTTTAAATTAAAATTAAAATTAAAAAATTAATAAACAAACAAGTAATTAATTATTAAAACAAATAATTAATTAATTAAACAAACAATTATAATCTCTAAAAAATTTATAATTATTGATTTCAATTTCAATAAGTCGGCTCCTTACAAAAACTTTTCAAGTATTTATATATGTGTTATATTCTTTTTTCCTTCATTTTTCACAAAACGCTTTCCTGATGATGGACCACACTAGTTTGGTCCGAAACGTCGAAAAACATAAAACCTATGCGATGGATCCGAAAGAACTCTCTGAACAAAATAATGAGACATCTTTTACATCAATCCAACTATGCATCAAATGACAACACATTGATCCATCTTCATCTATGCATCATATATCATTGAAACCATATCAATCCATCTTCATCTATGCATCTCATCATATGACTATGAATCCACTTGAAATCAATCCATTTACATCAAGGACAATACATGATCCATCAATCACTACATCAATATACTATGACAAGACATTTTTCCTTTGAAATCAATCCTTTGGCATCAATGACAACATGATCCAACAATCTCCCCCTTTGGCATTGATGGAAATACCAACATTGATGTCAACACCAATCATTTATGGAAACATGTAGAAAAGGAATTGCTCTACATCAATAGGCATATCAATCACATCAATGCGACTATCTCTCCCCCTTTTACATCAATGGAAAAGGGTCATTCTCCCCTTGGGGCTGCTCCCCCTGCCTGAACTCTCCTTGGGGATTCTCCCCCTATCTGAATGCCTTTGATATTACTTTGAATAATCTCTCCCCTTTTGAAAAAGGGATATCACTCTTATGTATAGCTCATTCCCCCCTTATGACCATCACTCCCCCTTGAACTATGGCTCTGTGCTCTTTTTCCAAGTATAGGTCTCTTTTTCAAGTATTTATCTTTGCATCTAATAAATATCTCCTCCTGGAATCATGGGAAGAAGAATGAATTCCCCTATGGGTATGTCTCCCCCTATCTTCTGTGCAATATGAACAATATGCTTCTGCTGCAAATGCTATTGCTCAACCAAAACATAGATCAAATTCTCTTTCTATGAGGATCCTTGGACCTGTCCATGCATCAAACTCGTGCCATACCATACATCATGAAGCAAAAGATATGTCAACAATGAATAGAGAATCATGAAAAAAACATCAACCAAGTACATCCTATGCCAACCATGCACAATACCCATGTACATCAATACCATATCATATTCCATAAGATATCATCAATGGAGTGCATCAAACATATGCCTCTACCAATCATGCCAACCATGTGCTTCAAACAAGTGTCATATAACTCATGATATGCCTCTACCAAGAACCAAGTTCCACAATCATGTATCTTAATCAATGAAGTGTCTCAAATATATCATCCATACATAAACAAGTGCACCAAACATGTATTACCACTTGTACCAAGCAAGTGCATCAACCATTGTTGTGAGTGGGAAATCCCTCTACGGACTAGCAATTAGGGTTGAAATATGCATGCAGAAAAGACCTAAAGATCTCTAGTTTCTACCGTCGTCCCAGACCTAATCCCCATTATTATTAAACAAATACATAATTAAGTGAGCATACCTTATTCCGGGCATTTGATGTAGATCCTTCCTTACGCTTGATCATTTTTTGATTGCAGCTCTCCTCCCAAGGCTGACCTGCATTCACACAAAACAAAAAAAAAACTTCGCATACACTTGATATATAGATTAATGGGTTGGAGATCCGATAAACACGTATACAACAAATCATAAGAACCTCATATGGTGGGACGGAAAAAGTATCTCTTTATTATTAACTTCAACAAATCAACTTACAATGATGAAGCTAGTCGCTGCTCCATGAACTTGGTCTTGGGCTCCTCTTCAACTGTCCTCCAACTTCTTTGCTCTGTATTTCTCTTTGCACGAAGATGGCTAAAGGGTTGGGACAAAGTGAATATACAATTGGGTATAGTTTCTTTACTATGATTTTCCTCCTTCAAATAGGACCCCTAACCCTTCTTTTATAGGCTAGAAGAAGCTAGGTATTTGGGTGAACCCTCGGCCATGCATGGCTGGAAGATTTAGTTAACTCACCCAAAGCTGTGTGTTCTGTCAACAACTTTCCTTTTTTCGTGCTTCTTTAGGTCCACGTGGGATGTAGTGGGCCAGCTAGCATGGACACTGTAGATCCACGCGGGCTGTAGTGGGTCAGCTAGCGTGGAATTTTAAAAATGGAGTTTTTTAGAAGAGTTGTTCAGTAGTGGCTTGGCAAAGAAGGGCTATGAGATGGCCTGATGCCAGGTAAGCATGTATTGTGAAAATTAGGGTTATAATAGATGCCCCCTAATGTGTGAGGTCAGAAGAGCATCTGATGGATGAAATACATTACCAATCTTTACTGATGTGCCGAACAAGTGAGCCCAGGGACCATAAATCGGGAGGTGTCATCTGCAAAAAATAACAATTGTCTCATCGAGGCAGGCATACCCATGCTCGGGATAGAATAAAATGCATGGCTACTAATCAAATACACTGTAGATCCATGTCATACAACTATATAAAGTGTAGCAGCGAACAATACACAACGGAGCTACATCTCGAAATAAAAAAGATATACATGTAGAGTATCCATATTCTCAGAAGCTGATAAGGCCTGATGGCTGGAGATGAGGTCTTCAGAGCTCAAGCAACAAATTCAAAATCTTCAAGACTCATGTAGGAGTGTAATATGAGTGTACGACTTCACTACCCAGAGGTCTTTGACGACTCGTCGGTCATGGGCTAGAGAATCTTGATGATCATACTGAAGGCTTCATTGATTTTGAACAAAGACTTGATTGGACATTCATGATGGCAAGGTATGAGGGAAAGAGACAAATTGCAGAGGGGCCGACTCAGGCTTGGTAAAAACTTCCCTTGGACAATAGCATGACAAATGATGAGACTCAAGCAGCATGGCATTAACATAAGTTTACAAGGTAGGAGGCGATGCAGACTCTCCATATGTTTGGAAGAATAACCAAACAGAGGAGGACACAATTCTATGTAGCGAGAACAACTTCCTAAGGTCATATTACATCCCATAGTTTGATGAACAAATGGACAGATGTGCTTTATCCAAGGGCGACTTATTGTGCTGCCAATAAAGAAAATACTTTTCCCTTCCTCTTTTTGAGGTATATTTGATTTTTTTTTGTCTTTTTCAATGATTTTGGAAAAAAGAATAAAGGAATGTAACATTACAATGGAGGAACGAGTGTTACAAACATACAAGTTCAAAGCGCAAGGAAAATATTGATGTTTAGAATAATGATACTCGGGAAAAATCCTCTGGGGGCCAAGGGTGTTAATATGCAGAGGCAAAGTGCTACAAGGCTTGCATATAAGGTATGCTTCAGATGGTTCAGTTGGGAGCAACATGAAGCCGACATTTAGACCAAAGATGCGGGTATGCAACCGTGGTTAACAAAACACACAATGGTAACATGCTTTGATGTAAGTTTAATGAGCCCAGAGAAGGTAAGCTCGACGGTTTTTCATATTTAGGGAGTCTAAAAAAATGTAAAAGGAGACTCCATTGGGATACCTTTTTAGAAGGTAGTCTAGTCGGTTCGAAAAAGGGGTAAACTAGCATTGACAAAATGTCTATTCAAAACCATTTTAACGAGTGTGATAAAGACAAGATCACTCAACCATTTTTTCATTTTTAAGGAGTCTGAAAAAATCTTAACTATGGACTCCGTCAGAAATGTTCTTTTGGACCATTTTGATGAGTGTGAAAAAATAAGGTCACTCGACGATCTTTTCAATTTTAGAGAGTCTGAAAAGAGCTTAACTATGGACTCCGTGGGGGTTCCTTTTTCGTAAATTTAGTCCCTCAGGCCCAAAAAAGGGTTAAAATGATACATGAGAGTACTCTTCTAGAGAACTGAAGTTCCATAGAGTATACCTTTGTTCGTACAATTAACCGTCCGGATTGAAAAAGGGGTAAACTACCACCAGACAGACATGACTTCAAATTTCAGTTTAACAAGCGTGAAAGGCCACAAGATCGCTCGGCAATCTTTTCATGTTAAGAGGGTCTGAAAAGGGCTTAAAAGAAGACCCACAGATGCTATTTTTCTCAGTTAATCCAGACGAGATCGAAAAGCATAAATGCAGTCTTGCCGGATGTTTCTTTTGGATCTCAAAGCGAGCTTGAAAAACAACAAAGTTAGCTCATGATCGACACTTTGTGGGTCGATGTCGGGTATCTCCTCGGGGGAGCAGTATGCTTCGACGAAAACATTGTCTATGCCGCCAGGGGTTCTGGAGATATTGATTGGTATGGTTTTAGCAATGGTTTCCATATTACCCTCAGCATAGACCTCGTGTGTAGCTAAGGGATTAATAGGACACGACCTATCTACAGTCATAGTCAAGGTGAATTCTCTGGGCTCGATTCTACTTAACTCTGGGAGGAAGTATGATCTGTGATGAAGATCATCCCAGAGTTTGTCCGGACTAGTCATTGCTTCAGTTACTGCTTTGTCAGAGGGCAAGACTAAGTCTAACGAATCAGTGTTAGCGAGAGAACCTTGAGCCCAAATAGGCTCGAGAAGTGGATCGAAATCTTGTGCAGTAGTTGGATCTGGGTTGGTTGAAGCTTGCTGGACTAAAGAGTACGCTACTTCAGCTGCGGACAAGGGCATGGACATGCTCGAATTCCCTGTCTCCTCCATCATGGCCAATAGGGAAGGAAGTATCCACGGATCGATGAAGTAAGTCAAGTGAAATGATGAAACTTGGAAAATCTCAACCTTATGGTGGTTGGATATGAACTTGACATTGCCTTGAGGGGGTGGGTAATCAAAGGTACCCATTAAATATGGACACAAACCAACCCCTACGTTGACTATGCCTGGTTGAGGATTATTAATCATTGGTACTGCGGACACTCCCAATGAAGGGTCAGCTCTGGAGAAAGACAATTGATCAATGGTCACAATTCGGTCCTCGTGTGGAAACAAAAAGACCCAGAAAATTGTAGCAACCACTGCTTGCATGGCATAAGTTCAACTCCTTCCTAACAAAATATTGTAGTCGAGAGATGCGTCGACTACCTCTACCTCAACGCACATGGTCTTCCCTCTCAATTGCATGGGAAAAGAGGGAATGATACCATGTGGTCAAAACAAATGATCGTTGAAAGCAGTGAGAGGAGTGGGAGACAGAGACAAAACGGGCTGGCCAATGACCTTCCAACATGCCAACGACATAACGCATGTCGAGGTGCCCTCATCAACCACTGTGCGGAAAATATTTCGAGTAAAATTTTTTGTGGGCTGAGCCACTACTATCTGAAACGCTACGTGGTATGGCAGATGAGGTTTTAAGTCGGTTGTATCTAGCATGATGGTACCTAGATTACAAGTCTCGGTAGATCCTAGAGTGGTTAAAAAAGATTTCCTCTTGGAAGGGAAAATTTGGAGGACCTCCAAAGCAGACATCGCACAAGGGGTTTGAGACAAATCTTCCACCACAGAATAGTTCTGGGTGGCCCTTGCGTTTGGGTTATGAGAATATTTTTTGAATGCACCTTTTGGGATGCGTGTCATTGTTTCACCCAAAGTCTTCTCAATCTATAGAGGAAGAGATGGGAGTTCAACTTCTTTTCCCTTCTCAGAAGTGCTTGGTTTATTGTAGTCATGCGCTCTAGTGGATATGAAAGCATCACCCTTCATCATATATACATTCGTGGATGCGAGATTGTTTGAAGATGGAGAGGGTCCTTGACTGCCCCCTTCCGCGCTTGTAGAGGCCTGGGTTAGGTTTTTTCCATGTTGAAATGGATTGGTTAACACAGTAGGTTGTTGCTGTTTCATGAACTTTTGGGCCTCTACAAGCCGGGGACATAGGTGGGTCGGGTGGTCTTCCGAACACAGGTTGCATGGATACCTCACCTTTCATTTCTCAGTGTTTCCCCTGCCAACATTATCTATGGGTTTATTATCCCCCTTACCTTTCTTTCTTTGTTTTTTCTTTCCTTCAGGTTGCTGGGTGGCCTTTGGATTTTTTGATTGCACTGTGTGTACATCCAACGTTTTAGTAGGGGGAGCAGCCAAAATAGTAGTTTGGCTAGCTATTGTGTTTTGTATAGACAATTTCTGAAACTGATTCATCAGTTTCTCAACAAGATTTGTTTGTGCTAAACCAACAATACCATCGACATGTGGTCCAACTCTCTATCTGGTTTTATCAAGTATTGAGCATGGTGCATCTGGCAAGATCTCGTATAATAAACCAGACTGAAAATAGATGATCTCAAGCTGTTGAGATCTCATGATGGCGTCTTCTTCGGAAAACACTCCTAAAGTCGCGACGTCTTTGGATAAATGTGGGACCAAAGACTTAAGGAATCACTCAAGAAGGAATGCTGGTGGGAATGGTACCTTAATTAAACTCTTCTGGCATCTCCATTCTCGGATGTGATCCGAGATATGGTCCTCTTTTATCTATGAGAAATTGGCCAACAATTATGTGCCAGCGTCGTATCTCACCGGTAATTGGAAATGGTTTAGGAAGGTCATTGCCAATTCGCCAAAGGAAGAGTATCTTGAGCAATCGAGCTCAATGTACCATTTCGTGACACTCCCAGTGAGAGTACGTTGAAAAAATCACAACTGTATGGAGTCATCTTTCAACGAGTTAGATGAGCACCAAAGGTGGAAGGTAGTCACATGATCACCTGGATCTTTGTTAGGCTTGGCTTCAGAATTTTGTATGTCCGAAGGCAACTTCATTGTCATAGGAGGCCAATGCGAATCATGACAGATAGGGTCCTTCAACAACCTTGTCAAATATGGCAAATGCAAGGTTGCCAGGAAAGGTGGTTTGGGTTGTTGGTGATAACCTGGGTTGCCAGGAAGAGTTCGGCGGATGGCTTGGGTTCTGGTAAAGACCATGGCCATGACCAACATATGGATTTTGCATGTGAGGAGACATCATCGAATGATTCCCAAAATAGGACGTAGATGGATGGGCGTGCATTACATTCAGAGGACTTTGGGAAGGGTTGCCCCATGCCAATCCCATAGGGATAGGCATAGTACCTTGCCCGAGGTTCCATTGACTGTGGAAAGAATTTCCCCAGATCAACATTCATGACGAGGGAATGGATACCTGCCAAGAATTCCAAGGCCGTGATGTGGAAGAAGTTCCTAGGTTTTCCCCCTGTACAGGAATAGTACCCTTCATAGGAATAGTTTGTCCGAAACTGGGGTTGCCCCCGATCAGGAAAGTAGCTAATGAGAAGGATTTGTTACCAAATGCATCGAACAAAGAAAACAATGTCGAACCTATCGACATATTATGTGAAGGTGGTCCTTGACACCCTGCTCCAAATAAACTATGGTGTGCAGGTGGCCCGGCGGATGGCTGGTGCGTGCCACCGAGTGAAGGGGATGAAGGAGGTATATGACCTCCCCCATAAGGGAAAGTGTTAAAAGGAGTAGGAGTGCCCCCCATGTGGCCTTGGAGAGGAGTGTTAGAGCTCCCTGCCCCCATACCTGAAGTCTGTGAAGTGGAGTATAAAAGTACAGGACTTGTACCTGAGCTAGGCATCCCGTATGAGAACGGAGGACCTGTCACACTTGGTGGGAAAGGGGTTGTGGTCACTGCCATAGACGGGATCAGACCACTATGCGAGGTAAAGGAGGTCGAGACCATGGTGGCTCAAACCGATGATGGTGGGTTAGGAGGTGGAAACTCTCCTGTGGTGACAACCATAGTGGGAATTGAATAATTCCCAGAGGGAGTGACAATTTGTTTCCATTGGTGCATGTGACACTATCTGGCACTTGTAAGGTTGAACCGATACGATGATGGGTGCCAAAAGATCAATGGTTGAGGTTTCAGGTGGACCAAGAGCTTTCGCTCCAAAGTCTAAAACAATTGATTCCTCTAGATGTTGGTCGGGAACAATTTCTTGTGACCCGGTCTCTTCAAAAGACCCTTATTAGTCTAGCTTTCACCTTAGTAGTGGCGGGGGTGGCTCCAGTGTAACTGGTGATAGGCCAAGAAGCCTTCATGACTGGCGGAGCTCGTGATCCTCCACTGTGTGAGAAGATCAAAGACACTCTAGGGCTGTATAATATTTCAAAAAATAACACACACTAAAAAGTCCCTACAAGATAAGACAAGCAAACACTAAATTAATTGGAAGAACAATTACAACAACCAACACTAGAGAAACTTACCAGTGCAAGTGCAACTTGAACACGGAAGCACCTTCCAGGTATACTCTGCAAAGCATGGCCCGATGTATGTCCAAGGTACCGTGGTATACCCCTGCAGTCACCTGTGTATGTCCCTAAAAAGATAGGCAAGTAGGTTGCTAGCGTGCGAACAGTCACCAGGTGGGTACAGTCGAAAGTCGGGTAGACCACAATGAGCAGGGTATTGAGCCCGAAACTTGTCAAGGGTATTGAAAGCAAGTGGTCCGGAAGACAACTGAGGACCTCGAATGGATTCGAGACCCATGAAGCTCCGTGGCAAATGCAATCGACAGAATCCCAAAACAAGTCCTCTATATGTGTTCTCCACTACGATTGGTCCAGCTTTGGAGGGGTTATCTCTGCTACCTTTCTGCACGCGACCTCGTGCTTATCCCCTATGTTAGAGGGGGGGTCCCAGATAACTTTCACGATACTAGACTTTGACACTCCCTAACTCAGAATCCAATGTTTGATTTTAATGGCCTTGAAGAGTTTCCTCTCCAACCTAATTCAAGGCCCTAACCCTAAACTAGTTGGTTGACCCTACAAACATGAAAAGTCTAATGAATTTTAGATTTAGCGTTAATTTTATGGCTTGTGTTACGTCAATGACTATGAAAGCGAAACTAATGATGTTTGAAGACGAAAGTAAAATAAACAGAAATCTTGGAAAAAAAAACTTTTCTTTAAACAACTTTTTTTTTTGTTTTAAATTTTTTTCTAAGATCTTCGAACAACAAATTCAAAGCAAGATTTCACTCGACTACGAGCTACTTATGATCTAAGTAAAATGTCAAGAACTTATGAAAGAAAAGAATTTTCCTTGGTTACTAATGCAAAACAACACTTTTTAACCAATCAAAGAAATAAAAGTTATTTTTTATTTGAATGCTCACAAAGCAAAAAATGAAAAATACCAACAAGTCAAAACCAAGAAAACATTTCTAGCCTAAGCGCAGATCGCAAAGAGTCATGTCAAAAATCACACACAAGCAAGTTTTTTAAAAATGGACTCTCACACTTGTCTAAAAAACCTATGAAAGAAAATTTCGAGGAAAAAAACTCTAAATGAAAAAGAAATCTATTGCTGTAATCAAACCTAAGTTATTGACTGCTATGACAGAGACCCAAAAACCTGATAGGTATAGCTCTTATCAAATGAAAGGATGGTTGCCTCACCTTCAAAAAAACTTCCTCTCAAGCACACCATTGACAATTCAACAACAAGCGTGTGCACACGAGCTGTGTAAAGTCAGAGGGCATGTACACACGTGCTGGCCTTATACAGGCCATGTGTATCCCTAACTCTGAGACAAAAACAAACATCTAAGCAAGCCAGCCCAGGTAGAGATTGCTGGTACTGAAAACCAGAATCTCTTGAAGACTCAAATACTTACTTTAACAGAAAAAGAAAACAAATCAAGGAAAACTTCATAGAAAAAACCAATCCAAGGTGAAACCTAAGCTACAAACTGCAAGCAACAAAGACTAGAAAGAGTTCCAGAAAACCCCTGAGAAGGACTACTTCTGACAGGGAAGAGGATGACTGCCTCTTTAAAAACAATTTCCTGGAATCTACACGTGACTGTCACTTCCTCAGCTAGCGTGTACACGTGGGATGTGAGAGTGCAGGGCATGAGTACACACATGTAAACCTTATAGAGGCTGCATGTACCTCTGTGGGTCTTGAAAAAGTTACAGTCAGGCAAAGAAACAAAGATAACTGGTATGGAAGACCAAAATCTCTGTTAGCTCAGACTTTTGTAGAAACTTTAAAAACAGGCAAATGAAACCAGTTCTTAAAAATACCCAAAAATATCCCCAGGAACCTTAGCAATCTCCCTAGTATGGTCGCCAATTCTATTGTGAGTGGGAAATCCCTCTACCAACTAGCAATTAGGGTTGAAATATGCATGCAGAAAAGACCTAAAAATCTCTACTTTCTACCATTGTCCCAGACCTAATTCCCATTATTCTTAAGCAAAAACATAGTTAAGTGAGCATACCTTATTCTGGGCATTTGATGTAGATCCTTCCTTACACTTGATCATTTTTTGATTGCAACTCTCCTCCCAAGGATGACCCTCATTCACACAAAACAAACAACAAACTCCGCATGCACTTGATATATAGATTAATGGGTTAGAGATTCGATAAACAAGTATACAACAAATCATAAGAACCTCATATGGTGGGATGGGAAACATGTCTCTTTATTATTAACTTCAACAAATCAACTTACAATGATGAAGCCGGCCACTGCTCCATGAACTTGGTCCTAGGCTCCTCTTCAACTGTCCTCCAACTTCTTTGCTCTGTATTTCTCTTTGCACGAGGATGGCTAAAGGGTTGGGACAAAGTGAATATATAATTGGGTATAGTTTCTTTACTATGAATTTCATCCTTCAAAGGACCCCTAACCCTTCTTTTATAGGCTAGAAGAAGCTAGGTATTTGGGTGAACCCTCTACCATGCATGGCCGAAAGATTCAGTTAACTCACTCAAAGATGTGTGTTCCTTCAACAACTTTCCTTTTTTCGTGCTTCTGTAGGTCCACGCGGGCTGTAGTGGGCTAGCTAGCATGGACACTGTAGATCCACGTGGGCTATAGTGGGTCAACTAGTGTGGACTCTTAAAAAATGGAGTTTTTAGAAGAGTTGTTCAGTAGTGGCTTGGCAAAGAAGGGCTATGAGATGGCCTGATGCCAGGTAAGCATGTATTGTACAAATTAGGGTTATAACAACCATGCACCAATGCCACAACAAGATGAGCTACAATCAATATGTGTCCTCATTCATGTATGCCATATCCACCATAAAACATGTGCCAATCATACTGCTATTAGGTGCCTCTAACAATGTACCAAAAGTGTACCAATCATGCATCTAAGATAGACTTTCAAAACTCAACCATATATGACCACCATACATACAACAATTACGTATGCCAACATGTAATCATGAAAACTTGCAACAAACATGTCAGACCCTGCAACAAACCATGTCAAACCTTGCAACACAGAGTTATACCTGTAAGTTTTAAACCTGCGAAGTAAAGCAATGCATATAGATTCTTAAGCAATACAAAAATTAATCAATGGATCATACACAGAGTACACAAAGATTTTTACCGGAAATCCTCAACCGGGAAAACCTTTCTTATGAGTGAGATTGCTGTGGGTGGGATTTTTAGTTTTGACCGGAAAAGCCACAGTGTAGTCATTAGATTGTCGACATTTCAGATCCAGATCAGGATCCATCTTCAGGACAAAGAGCCTGAAGATGTATCGTGATCTGGATCCGAAACATCGACAATCTAATGACTACACTGTGGCTTTTCCGATCAAAACTGAAAACCTTTCTTATTTTCATTATATCGAATTTCACCATTCGCCATACAATATATACAATGTTTTTAGGTATTCCATAGATACCAAAACCGTAATCCCTTAATCCGGGATTAATTTATAAATCAACTAAAAATAGCAAAAACCACCCAAAAAAGATTTCGGGGCACTGCCACGAACGCTACGCGTAGCCAAGAGGGGGCATACCTGCCCCCCCCGGGACCCCCCTAGGAAAGTTATCGACGCACACAACAAAGCTCTAGGTGAAGGGATCGTCTGACGCAGTTTTCGTATCTGACGCACCCACACACACACACATGCAAAGAATATAACACACACCCAACAATACCATCATACCATGATGCAAATCATATGCATATCCCTTTTCCCAAGGCTTTTTACCACATATATGCGACCTACTGCATAGACAATTCATGTATGTATGCGACCTATTCATAGGTCATCTTGTGTATGTATGCGACTGTTACCATTGTAACCTGTGTATGCTTATGAAGATGACAAACTTGAGCTTCCCTGAAGTCTTCCATTCTGTTATGACTGTTCAGTTTTCTTCACCCACTTCTGAAGGTGTCCCCTTTTTTTAGAGCTTGAGCTTTGAGCTTTGAGATTCCATATTTTCAAAAATGTCTTCCTTCCTAACTTCATGCCTTCTTCTAGTCATGCTATATGAAGTCCTCATCATGGAATTTCTTCTTGTGTTCCAAAAATCCAGGGATTTGTGGCCAAATCCACTACAGCTGTAGCATCTCATGGTGTGACAATGAGAAACAATATGTACTACTTGATTACATCTCCAACACCTTAGGGTGTTATGAAATCTTTCACTATGTTTCCTTGCATAATATCTGCATTCCAAATCTTTGTGACCATATTCATTACATGAATAACACTGACCATGAAATTTTTTTTCATACCTTTTCTTTGGTGTCCATCTTGAAGGTGTCTCTCTTCTTTGAGGTGTAAAGATGGCTTCTTGATGTCTTCCTTTCTTTGTTCTTTTGAGACTTTCCTTGCCTTGTGTATATGGTTGACTTGCAACATTATTTCCATCTTTTGGTAGTGAGGGACTTACCTCATGCTTCTTTGAGGTTCTTTCTTTAGCATGTGTAGCTTCTTTGTTGTATCCAAGACCTATTTTATCACTTGGTGATATTTGAATATCCAAGATCTCATTTAAGATTGTTGATCTATTCAATAACTTGTTTGAATTCTCTACTTTCTTTCTAAGATCAACAATTTCAGCTTCCAACTTATGACATGACTCTTCCTTTTCATTTACTTGATTCTTTAGTAATTCCTCTACCCTTTTGGCTTCTTCAATTTGGGTCTTGAGATGGAAATTAACTTCAAGACTTTTTTCAATCTCATCATCTAGCTTCTTATTCTCTTCTATTTCATTCTTTAGTCTTTTGATCTCTTCTTCTTTTTCTTCTAATTGAGTCTTTTTACTTTCTTCGTGTTCCTTGAGCATTTCCTTTAACTTCAAGATATGCCTTTGATTCTTTTTAAGAAACCTTTTAGTGTTGTTAGAAAGATAGATATATTCTATGTAACAATGGTCATAGTTGTATTCAAATAGACCCCATTCAACTTTCCTTTTAAGATCTAATGGTTCTTCTTCTACTTCTTCCATGGGATAACTATCCTTTAATTCTACACATACTATCTCTAGATTTTCTTCTTCACTTGTAGAGAAATATTCAACATTATCACATTTTGAAATATTGCAATCAAGGGTTTTTGGAGATTCTTTACCTTCATTGATCTTGATAGAATTGTCTTCAAGGTCTTCCTTTTTGCCAGCATCATCACATTTAGAATCATTTCAAAAAGAGGATTTTGGATATTCTTTACCTTCATTGTTCTTGATGGAGTTGTCTTTAAGGTCTTTCTTTTTGCTTTGGTATGTCTCCTCTAGCTTTAGCCATAGATCCTTGGTGAAAGTGTGTTTTCCCATGCTCTCTTTGATAGAACTTGAGAGTCCAATAAGAATGGTCTTGAGAGCCAATGCATCATTCTTCTTCTCTTCCCTTTTAGTTGCAAACTTTGACTTGTTCTTCAAAGGTACTGATCCACCAATAGTTTCTTTCCAAACACCTGTTCCTATTTCCTTCAAATTCACCTTCCATGTAGAATAGTTTTCCTAATCAAGGATTGGAACTTTGTCATCCATTTGTGTGTCCATGGATCTCCTACAAGCTTTTTAAGTCTTATAGTAAAGGTCTTCTCTGGCACCAATTGTTGGACACACTGACCACACCAAGAGGGGGGGTGAATCAATGTAGGGCTCTTTTTAAAACTTCCCCTTCACAAAACTCCTTAGTTAGAAATCACCAATTACTCATCACTTATTGCTATCATTTATGACCTGTTAAATGTGAACATACATCAACAACATATAACAACAACCAATATCATCAATAAGTTATCACCACAAGGAAAACAAAGAACACAAGATGTATGTTCAATTTTCTTTTTATTACGGACTACAATCCTTGGGTTATAAGCAACAACTAAATAGAGTTACAACTCCACAAGAGCACCAGCTCTACAATGCAAGACTCAACTTACACAACTCAACACCAACTGAGAAGAGGAATCAATCCTCAATAGATACCAATCTGTCAACAGGTACGTGACCTGTCAGTAGTGCATCACACGTATGTACATGTCCTACCAGTGGTACAACTCGTGTATGCACGTGACCAATATGTACTACAACCTGCGTATGCCTTCTGAGTAATTAGGGTTTTCTTTCTATGAAAAAATCAGATCCTTTTCAGCCTTTAGTCACATCTACTTCTGTCTTTCATTGTCCAATCACAACACATCTATTCTCTCCCACAACTTACTCATGCTCCTCAACCATACAATATGAATGCTACTTTATCATGTATAAGAAATCTATACTATGGCAATCATATCAGTACTAAACCATAAGAGTGATGAAAACTCTATTAATCAACCAACATAACCATATCACAACAACCATACCAAGAATGCCTTAAGCATTCATCATACAAGAAGCAAGAGTATCCATCAAGACAACTATGTAACAATACCAGAGTTTCTATGGAAAATATGAGCCCATATAATGAAGATCTGGAATTTCTTCAGACTTAAAGAAACTGGAATCAACTCACACTCAAGTCTCCATGACTTCATCCAACTATACACGCTCTGTCCCATTGCTGCTCGCGTACTCCTTCAAAAACTAGGGTTTCTGAACTTCCAAAAATTTCGTCGTCATGATCTCAGACTTACAGAAACTTTGATGTGTACATGAGATCCTCCAGTCAATATCTCTCTCATAATAGATCTTCAAGCTATTCTCAAGAGATGATTTTCACAAGAGACCCTTTCTTCTTATTTATACTCTCCAAGTAGCTTCCTTAAAAGCATCTTCTAGGCCACTTTGTCCACATAGTGACCTATGTCCAACTTTGCCCAATTTGCCACTTGTCCATGTATCCAATAACCACTTGACCACTTAACGCATTTTCCTCATTTTATGGTTAACCTTCTTATAACCACTTTCCCTAATTATAAAGTTCTCCATTTACTTTATTATTTAAATAATCCTCGACTTTGTACACTTCACTTTATTATTTAAATAACCCTCTTTAATTTTGTCACTTCACTTTATTATTTAAATAATCCTTTTTGACTTTGTCACTTCACTTTATTATTTAAATAATCCTTTTTGACTTTGTCACTTCACTTTATTATTTAAATAATCCTCCTTGACTTTGTCACTTCACTTTAGATAATCCTCTTTGACTTTGTCACTTCACTTTATTATTTAAATAATCCTCTTTGATTTTGTCATTTCACTTTATTATTTAAATAATCCTTTTTGACTTTGTCACTTCACTTTATTATTTAAATAATCCTCCTTGACTTTGTCACTTCACTTTAAATAATCCTCTTTGACTTTGTCACTTCACTTTATTATTTAAATAATTTATTCTATGCAATCACTTTAAATTCTTTGACCTTTTGGGGCTTCAAGCCAACATATGAGGGTCCTTAAACCTTGTAAGGCCATAACTATCAAACCGTGAGGAGTTATGTGATGTTCCACATACCACCGGAAATGGCTTGACAAGCACTATCCATCTAGGATAGTTTCACTGACAAATTCATTGATCTTCATCTCATTATTCCATAATCAAGCATGGATTCTCTAACCATACTTCTAGGACAACTCAACCAAAAAGCGTCTTCCCGTGAGGGATTTCACCATAAGGGGGCCACTTTGGAGTTCACCACAAAGTGTCTTCCCATGAGGGATTTCACCATAATGGGACCACTTTGGAGTTCATCCATTTGTACAACCATGACAAGACAATAATGAGTCATCTTTTACATCAATCCAACTATGCATCAAATGAAAACACATCGATCCATCTTCATCTATGCATCATATATCAATGAAACCATATCGATCCATCTTCATATATGCATCTCATCATATGACTATGAATCCACATGACATCAATCCATTTACATCAAGGACAATACATGATCCATCAATCACTACATCAATATACTATGACAAGACATTATTCCTTTGACATCAATCCTTTGGCATCAATGACAAAATGATCCAACATGTTGATCTATTGTGATCCCAACTGTTCGTCAGAGATTTGTGTTCGAAAGGAATCGTTTGGAGAAGTATGTTTGGGAAGAACAAAGAGACCAATGAAGTGGTGTTTCCGATAGGGATAAAATCCACTAGCGAGAGACCAAGTGGGAAAAAACTGTTGATCCGCCATAGGGACAACCCGTTAAGATATAAGTGGTAGATATTTCCATGGACCTTGCCTGTTGAATGTTGGTCAGGGATTGACAAAGCCGTTAACTGTTGCGTAGGTTGGGGTCTCCGTGTGAATCTAGTTTCATCGTAGATCCTATCCATTGTATTGGTTGGGCAATGGGAGTGATCGATAACTACCACATGGTTCAATGATCTTGTTCATTGATTTGGCTCAACCACAACCATTGGTTCCGTCAGAGGTAGGGCATTTGGGCAAAACCGTTCAAAGGATGACATTGGGGTTGTGTGGTTTTCATCCTTAATGGGAATAGCCCAACCAATTATCCATCATCGATCTCTAAGCCTAAGTATATGAGGACCATCGATCTTGGAAAGTTCCATTTCTTTCTTGTGTTGATTTATTGCCGTGGTTCTCCCTTGACCTTAGACTTGGCATGTGCCACATTGGTTGGAATGTCATTGCCACATCAACACACACCTAATATTCCATCTACTACCGATGATGTTGACGGGTCCATGTGGAGGCCACGTGGGATGGATGAGATCATCAAAATTGAAAAGCGCGAGAGACTTTGAAGGGTTATAACTTTCCTCCTGAAACTCAAATTTGATTATGAGGATAGTCATTGAAAATCTCTCGAGGAGTAGATATTATATAAAGGCTTAGATATGAGAAAGAAGTAGGGAGTGAATGAGGAAATTTTTACATCCCACCAACCTAAGTATTATTTAATGAGGTTGGATGTTCTTCATAATGGTATCATAGCAAAGTTCAAACTCTAGGCTTGAATGTGATAGAAAATAACCACTAAGACTTAGCCATAGAAGCTGAAATGAAGAACCTATTGAAATCAGATATAAATGGAAGGTCACACACTTAATTCGATTCTTATATAATTGTATAATGTCATGCATAATAAATTTTTTATGTCTTTTCCTTTTTGATAATTTAATTATGCTGATATGTGCAAATAACAATTTCTGAGTGTAATTGGTAACATGAGTGAATTCTTGATTTTGGGATTGTTGAGGCAAGTTGAAGCCTTAATAAGACCAATAGACATTTCACACATAATTTTAATTGTGATTTGCTAATAGTGGTCTATTGTTTCAACACATAGAAGATATTGAGAAGATAAGAAAGATAATAAGAGTCTGTCACAACTAGACAATGGAAGAGACATCACATTTCAAAGATGAGGAATATGCTGATAGAAGGGTAGTACAGACTCCTACATATTTGACAGAGACTATGAGAAGCATAAAGGTTGTGTTGATAAGTTACAGGGTTGACAATGAAAATCTCATCAGAGCACAAGAAAATATGACATAGTTAAATGCGTTGTTACTTCAAAGTTTGTTTGAAATTTAAAAGCACTTGCAAAAAGGACCAACTGCCAACAATGCAAGAAGACAAAAATATGAGAAGTTGTAGAGCCCATAAGAAATTTAGAGACATAGTCTAGCACACAGTAACAAAGGAAAGGGTTCCTCAAGGAAGAGGTACAAGGGTGCCAATAGGCACATGGGTGCTAAGAGGCACAAAATCAAAACATATTCTTTGACATATTAATCTAATGAGAGGACCACAATAAATGAGCTATCCAAATTTTGAGGCGAGGAATGGTAGTGTCCTCACTCAAGCATTTTCAAATCTCATTAGGTTAGATGTGATATGCAGGACTATTACCTTGGGATTATAGCCTGTTCAAAAATATCAATAATCCCTCAAGAAATAATTCCTTGGGCCCGATGCTATTATTAGATTTGTATGCTTTGCAGAAAATAAAACTTAAAAATAGAAAAGTGCTTGTAAATGAAGTTTATAAGAATTTAAATAAATAAATACAAGAATACATACATCTAAAAACTAGTAAAACACAAGTCTCAAATTGAGAAGAAACCAAAAATGATTTTATCGATGACTTTTTTGAGTTACAACCAAGTTCCTCTTTACAAACCCCTGTGAGGGTTTGGACCATAATCATACTTAGAAGTATAGGATATAATTTTGAATCATACAAAGACAACTTGTGTCTAAAATAAAAAGACCAAGACTAGAATAAACTAGAAAAATCCAAGCTACAAGTGCATCAAAGTCTTAACTCTCCAAAATAGTCATAATTAGCACTGAAAATAAATTCATAAATTCTAATTAAATTAAACAAACTGTCAAGATAAATGAATGATATTTTGAAGCATGCCAAAGTCCATGCTTCCCCATCCTTTCTTTTTTTCCACCTTTAGAGTAACCCTACTATCAACAAGATGACTTAGCCCTCATGAAATTCATACATGAAAGAATGAATATTATAAATCTCACTTGAAACTAGAGAAGACCTTATCAGAAGTCTCTCTCTCTATTTTCAGACATCCTTCCTTGTCCTTGCTCTCTTCTTTTTATTCTTCAAAAAATAGTTCAAGTGGTTCAACTACCTTTTGTTACTAAAGTTAAATACATTTAGTTAATGATAGGACAACTTTATTTATGATAAGGATAAATA
>JASDQU010740019.1:67756-84049 GCA_032191745.1 Picea mariana
AGTATAGATAGAATGATTTCTTTACTACAACACTAAGTGCTTTTGGAATTGAGCATATACAGTGCGTGGCTATCTTTGAAACAAAAGACTTCCCTGGGTTGATAATTTATGTTTCACTTGGTTGTTTGAAATTAATTAAGCAATTATAGTGACCAACAACGTCAATAGTCAACTACCTAGGGGTGATGTAAGCATGCCAATGTGGCACCACTCAGGGGATGACATGTGGCATGCTGATTTGAAAAAATTGGTGGCCACATGGTCCAATTCGTGGGTGACACATGGCACCCCTAGGTGGCACCACCCCGAAGCCACCACATGGCCTCCCGACAACACAACCTGTAGCAGATGACTCGACAACTGAATGGGAAAGGGAGACCAATGATGGGGAACCATGGGGCCCAATCCCTAGGTGCCACATGGAACCCATGAAATGCCTAAGGAGGGCCCAAGACCGAACAATAAAAAAATAAATATAGAAAATTCAACCACCGGACCCGGCGGTCGATGACCATATTTAGACATATATTCCGGTGGGTGAAGCTTCCGTGCAGGGGTTTGATTACAAAATTTGGAACCAAGTGCTAAAGTTGGTCGGGGGTTAGACCGAATCCCAACAGATACCAAGTATAGAAATGGTGGTTCGACATATATATATTATTGTTATAAAAATATCCAAAGGGGGAGGCCTGCAGATTTGACCCCGAGACCTCCCCTAACCAAACACTAATATTATACCACCGCCAACCAATCGAGCTATAGCCCTTGTTGTATAGTCTGCCTAGATTTCACATTCTAAACTTAGACTTATGCCAAGTTCAAGGTCTGCGCCCAAAGGCCGTACATGAATGTTTTTTATGCAGGGTACATGAGGCATTGATTGTAGACTGGTGGCACGAAATTCAAGGCAGAGAGCCCAATATAGCCTAGAGGTGATTGTGTCTGATTTGGACAATTTGACAATTGATTTTACACTACTCCTAGCCACGAATCCACTGGCGCAATCATATTTTGCATCCGGGCAGTGGATCAAAAATAAATTTTCATTTTTGAGGTATAACCATGTAAATTATGCCAATTTATTCCTAAGATAATACAAATCCTCTCAACTTTGAAGAGGGTACAAAGACATAGTCCATTGTTGGAAGAAATTTGTTATCAAGTTGTTGTGTTCTTCCTCATTTCTCTCATATTTTCTTCATAATTTAGCCGTCTTTATTATTGTTGCGCATAAGCTTTGTTTAGACTCTTTAATGCAATTCAAATAATGTTCATAGAATAAAAGATCTCAGATCAATATGGGGTTGTTCGAGAATGTATACAATACTTGGGTGAGGATGAAGGGGAGGTTGTAACATCCTACTCTACTGAGCACTCTTTTATTGACATATTATTTGAGGACACTTGCATGCAAGTGATCCAATTATGATATATTATGATGTAGTTTCAATTATGGATTATACATGACGATGATGTTGTGTTGTGACTTATTGTTATATTGATGTATATATATATTGGCAGATGCTATTGATGAGTTTTCCTGAGTGTGCAGGGCACATGATAGGTTATGGATGCTGATGGCATCGATGGACTTCCTTGGACTCCAGATTGAGTCAGGGAGTGGATTGTATTGTTTAAGTATTTCATTTTATGCACATATGACATATGATTTCTTTCGATATGATTATGTATATATATTATTGAAATTGTTTTTGTCAATGGATGCATGCTTGACGATGCTTGCTAATCCGACTCACATAAAGAGAAGAGGGGTCATGCACAAAAACCATACATTGAGGGAGAGGTGTGGCAGCGTCCCTGCCACACCCTACTAGCATTCCCTCCATGGTTTGAACTATAGGTTAACAATTACTTAGTCCGATAGGTCCTCGATGTCGTGAGGGCGGAATGAGACAGTAGCTCATGAATATTCCTAAGGAGCGCGTAATAAGGAAGAATCATTATTCCTTAGAATCCCTTAGTCTCTCACAAGGTCGACCGAGTGGAGTGTTGATTCCAAGGGTCAGACAAATTTAAAAAACCATTCAAAGGCAAGTGGCACCCTTGGAGTATAGAGGTGTGCTTTGAAGGACACACCATGTAATTAAAAACTTAAGTCAATAAATCTAGGTGGCATAGAAAAAATTGAATTGATTAGACATTGTCGGATTAAAATAATTAATTAAACAATGAATTTATTAATTATAAATCCCAATAAAAGTCTAAGCCTAATTCTAAGATAATCCTAAGTCTAAGTTTAGTTAGGGGACTAAATTAAAATATAAAATAAATTAAAAGAATATAGATAAATCAATTTAAGGAAAAAGTGAGAAAAATATAAAGATTGGATGGAATGCGCATGTGTGAGTGAAATTATTAAAAGGTATTTTTAAATAGAAAAAAAAAAATGAGAGAATAGGTGTACACATAGAATGGTATCTAGAGTCAAGCTAACACTAGTCTAACTAGAAGAAGACTCTTATTCCAACTCTAACTAATATCTAGTTAGGAGACACTCATTAAATGAGAATTTGAGAAATAAAGGGACAACTAAGAGTGAAAATAGGAACACATTGGGGAATGTGAGGGAAATTGACTTTTTAAATAAAATAAAATTGGTAATTACTTGTGCAACTTGGGGAGAGTGTGACAAGTGTGTGGGTGAATAATCCTAATTTAATTAATTAAGACGTTAATTAATTGTGCATGTGGATATGTGTCAGTGAACAAATTTCTATAAAACAAATGGTGTAGAAGGGAAGTAGGGGAGACTTATTCTTGGTAAAGTTATGCTGCCAAAATGGTTTTGACTGTGTTTTACTTGTGAGAGTTGGGATACCAAACCTGTAGAAAGCGTGGAAGCTCTACCTTGCGAGGAAATCCTTGGAGATATTGTTTGTTGATTTCTTGTGTGTGAACCCTTTGCGGCTTGAAGGGCTAAGGGAGAAGAAGAGTACCCCTAGCATTGGATGGGAGGTACTAGTGAAATCTATGTGATTAACAAGCTGGAGTAAGGAGGTGCAAGTTGTTGACGGACATAATCAAATATCTATCTCCATTGGTTTCGGTATTTTATTTATGAAGTTGTTAATGTAGCAATATTAAATTTTGTAGATTGAACGTTTTGAAAATCCATTTTGAATAGTTGTAATTCTGAATTTAATTGATAAATTCGCTGAAGATTCATGTGTGATCTTGGTTTAAACTCCTTAGTTCGTTGCCATTTAATTTTCAGTGCAGAAATTTATAATTTATGTATTCACTGCCATTTTAAATTATAGCTAAGAATTAAGAGAAATTATGTAGTCGTTGCCAAATTAAAATACAACTCTTGAAATATGAAATTCTAATGGGTCGCTTCCCGACATTTGCGTTTCAGAAGAAAATATTATATTTATTTCAATTTCTGAATTTGAAGTTCATTTTTTTTAATCACCCTAATTTTAATTTGCTTGTGAAATTAAATTTGTAGTTCCCTACCAGATTAAATGGCAGGAACAATTTTTTTTGTGCCTCTTTGAATGCTTCCAATTTACAATAAATTCTAGAATTCTCTAATCCTTTTATTATCAATTATTTTACAGACCCTGATTTCTGATATTAGTTATTCACTCTCAATCGTTGGTACATTCAAATTTTAGATTTTTTATGGTCGCAATAATAGTTAGTATTCTCGGAAGCTAAAATTTGTATAGACTTGTCAAGTGAATTAAAAAATGAAATTAAAACTTACCATAGTCGTTGTAGGTTTTATTTTCAATTTTTGAATTGAAATCCGCCTTAGCCGATGTACAAATAATTGCAGTTCTGGAACTAAAATTCGCGTGGAGTCTGTCAAGTCCCTTACAATTTTGAAAACTTAGAATTGTTGCTCGCTGTAGAAATATTGTAAGTCTGGGAATTAGTGTTATGTAGAGTCAGTGCAAAGTGACTTTTACAATTTTAAGATTGAATTTTAAAGGATCTCCGCATGTTAGTATTATAATTCTGGAAACGAAATTGGGGCCATTGCAAATTTATTTGACATTCCTGAAGTGTTCTTCGAATGATATCTACTTAAATAATTGGTACGCTGGAGCAACATGGGTAGATATGGGTAGATTAGTTGTAATATTTCTTTTGTATATCGTGAATGAATTTTCGTATGATAGTTGCTTCTTTAACTTCTGTCCATATCTTTTGTACTCACTTATTTGTTGTCGTAACGGAGGGGTCGCTACAGAGGGGTCGCTACAGAGGTCTAACTAGTGGCTGAAAGGTAACATGACTCTCAAGAATCAAATAACCATTTTGGAACAACTGGTTAAAATCATTAGAATGTGCATCAAAACGGATGGAAAATCTCGTTCTTTTATTTATTCCTCTTTTTCCAGATGCATTGGGAACTTTTCCTCTGTTTCCTCTATTTCCTCTTTTTTCAAAGCAATTGCTGCCTCTACTAAAGAAACTCATCTAAATATTCACCAATGATCAAATTAGTATACATAAGTCCCAATATTTTAATCATCAAATACTATTTTTCCTTAAACATGATTTCGTCAATGGCTCTGAGTTGACCATTCAATTAAGCATACTAAGGGAAAAATGAAAGGAAATAAGGAAAATATGGATGAATATTATAACTGTCCTTTCTCTGCTTGTTGTCCACAATATTTGATTGTAAATCTTTACTATATTGTCACTGATTTCATTGAACACGAGGAAGTGAATGCAAATGAAATTATAACGACAAGGAGTAATGAAAATAAGGACTTGTAATTTATGGAAAATGAATTAGATGACATGAATGCATGATAATGTTCATAATCCATTTATATCAATTCTACTCACAACTTGTCCCATTTTCATTCTGGATAGAGTTCATATCAACATGCTCTATAAACCATTATTTACTATCTTATATGCATGTCAACACATCCCATGATTCATTCAAATTACATCAACTATTCAAACATTAAGACCATGCACATATCATCTTTTTAGCAGATCTTATCTTTTGAAGTTTTTCTATTTATATAATAGGGGGATAAAATATTTGGAATTAAATAAAACATGATTTCGGACTTTCAGGAATGATGAATGAAAAATGATATATTATGTGAGGATTTGGTCCTGTTTATAAAAAGAGAATAACTTTTAAATCTGTACATCAAAACTTCCATTCCTTTTTTAAAACACACATTATACTTTTATCTGACAATTTTGAAATCATGCTATCATATTTTACCAATATCTCTTCCAACTATCAAAACTCATGAATATCATGGTTTATCAATATTTAAATGATCAGAGTACAAGATGATCAAGAGAAGTGCAACTCTTATACCACATTAATTGTACTAATCATAACTTCAAAGAGAGGTCATGATCAATAGAGTCACATAGTGAAAATATAGTCATAATGTTGTAGCATATCAAGCCATAGTCACAAAAAAAAACATTGTCAAGAGAGAATGTATTAAAACATGATAGTTTTGTGGATAACTAAAGTTAGAAATACAACCATATAGCTAAATGTTATATCACTTTTTAAATAACAGAGTTTTTTAACTAGGACTCAAACTCAAAATACTATGTTTGGTTACTAAAACAATAGTTCGTGTTGACCCTTCATCTCAATCTGAAAATAATCACCATTCCAATATTATTATGAAATCAAAATAAATAACTAGACAAATAATATTTGTCAAAACCCTCAACTCAAATTTGAATATGAAAACTCATTTCGGTGATAACAAAGCCATTGCTTAGTTATGAGAAGGACTATCTCTAATCAAGTCATAAATTCAGTCTACAACCAAAGGTCTAGAGTTTGAAACTCATTTCAATTTTGATAATAACACCATTGAGAAAAAGAACATGTGAAAGCATGTATCCGTAAATGGTCATGGGTTCAGAACCCAACATCAATCAAAAACCTCTGCTGGCCATAAAACCAAAACTGAACAATCTGAACACACTATCTACCATTGTGTTCACGGGTTCAAAACCCAATTTTGACCCAACTAAAGATTTCAATATTAGTCATAACTATTACATAACCATAACTTATGCCAAATGAACATAGATGGGTGTAAATGTTTGCATGTGAAGACACCCTTTTCATACCATTTTGTTTTAATAACTCAAGACCTAAAATGAAAATCCTGTCTCAAAACTATATTTTTCAAACTGGAATATTGGACAATAGAGGAAAGACTACAAAAACTTGAACCCAAGTCACAATTCCAATTCCATACAGGCTGGCGTTAGGCGACCTCAGCAAGTCATACAGGTGGTTTGCAACAGATTTGTGGGAAAATAAGATTTCCAAAATATAGTTGAGGTTTGGTTTTTTGTTTTGCATTAGAAGGACAAGGTTGTCCCCAGATTCTCTTATTTTGGAAGGACAAGGTTGTCCTCATATTTGGTGATATTGTATTGGTTGAGAGGACTAGTTTTTTTCCTTAGATTTGAAGGAATGGATAAAGTTACAGAACAAAATTATTATATCTCTTATGTATTGATGATTCATCTTTGATATTGTTGTTTCCGCTGTATATGTTTTCACTCAATAATTTCAGTGTAAAGTTGTTTAGTGATAATTAGATCACTAGGAAGCAATTTTTAGATATGAAATTAGTCACATAGAGTTGCATGTGAAAATTGACACGGTATGAGAGTTTGGGATTTGAAGAGAAGGGGATCATCTTGAAACACCTTGTTGGATACAACACTAGAAGAGTGTTATACTTGTTCTTGTTATTTTTCTTTTTCTAGGTAGGTAAATATGGTGAACACAATGAAGCTTGATGATCGGTTAGAAGGGGAAACCGACTTCCGGGCTTGGAAGGAAAGGGCTATCCTTCTGTTGGAAGAGAATTAACTCAAAGAGTATGTTGAGGGTGTGGTTGTAGCACCTACTGATCCACATGAGTTGTCATCTCACAAGAAGAGGGAAGTGAAGGCCAAGCAAGTATTGATAGAATCCATGAAGGACCACTTGATTCCTCACATTGTCGAGAAAGAAACTACCAAAGATATGTATGATGCTTTGGTGGGTCTTTAACAAAACAAGAGTTCTAGAAGGATGCTACACTTGAAACATCAACTTCATTTTGTCAGGATGACCAATGAAGACACATTTTTCAGTTATCTTATGAAGATTAGTCAGATCCAAGATCATTTCACAACTATTGGTGAGATAGTGTAGGATGTTGAGTTGGTGAATGTAACATTGAGAGGTATTCCCAGGTCCTGGGAGCCATTTGTTTAGGGAATGTGTGAAAAATACAAGTTTACAGACTTTGATAGA
Organism: Picea mariana; assembly: GCA_032191745.1. Taxonomy (NCBI): domain Eukaryota; kingdom Viridiplantae; phylum Streptophyta; class Pinopsida; order Pinales; family Pinaceae; genus Picea; species Picea mariana. The sequence continues at coordinate 75,051 of JASDQU010740019.1, forward strand.
CTATGGATAGATTTCATCCAGGAGGATACCCGGTTGGTATCCAGGGATGATATGGATGGTTGGTAAAGAGTAGAAGTGATGAGAACCATGCCCTTACAGCCCACACTAGGAATGGTAGAAGGGATTCTCCAGACAAAAGAGGTTCGTCAGGGAGAAGGGATTCTCCTGAGAGGGAAGCATCTTCAAAGCTGAGACAAAATAAGGGCCTTAGTAAGATCAAATGTTTTGAGTGTCATGATTTCAGGCACTATGCTTCACAGTGTCCATACCGGAAGGGAAGAGGAAGAAAGAAACAAACATAAAAAAAAAAGGTCGATGAGATTGCAAACAGGTTCCAGAGGGAGATCTTGTTGGTCTCTACCCTTTTAGGTACTATTTCCAATAGGAAGAGATGGTTGGTGGATAATGGAGAATATTTCCATATGACAGGTTCTAGAGAGTTGTTTGACACTCTCACATACACTGGCTCAGACTTATGTGTGGAGCTTTGTACGAGAGCCAAGAATTCAGTACAAGGATCCAATATTGTATCATTTCGATTGGAGTCAGGAGAGATATTAACGGTGTCAAATGTGTTGTGGGTGCTAGAAATCAGGAGGAGTGTCTTCTCAGTCTCAGAGATTGATAGGAAGGACTATCATGTATTGTTTTGATATGGATAGGTACTTATTGTTCCCAGACAGACTAGCTTCAAATAAACAATGGTTCTTGGAGTTAAGGAAAGAAACCTATATAGGTCAAGGGGCCAGCCTATGAGTGCTATGACCCACATGAGCATAGAGATAGATGTTGAGGAGTAGGTGGCTCCACGAGTGGTGAGGCAGGTGACCCCACCAATGGTACATGCTCATAGGGAGATAGATTTCAAAGGGAGCCAACCCTCAAGATCTAAGAGGGAGGATTAGTCTCCCAGAACTATGTAAAGGACAATGGATAGGGAGAAGATGGCCCCAAAGGATTTGCAGAATCAGAGGGAGTCAAGTTTCAGTAGGAGCATGCGATATTAGAGTGAGTCTGATCTCAGGGAGAGTTAGTTGGCTCATAGAGAGAGATGGTCATCCAGGGGGATTTCCCCTCATATTCATATGGGAGAGAGACATCTTCTAGGATCAACAGACATGTGTCATGGGTTGAGGAGGCTAGACATGAGCTTCAGAGGCAGGAGGATTCTAGGGAATATGAGACATCCATGGATGATCCATGTATTTCAATAGGTTATGCTACTATGATAGAGGAGGCCATACATAAGATTCAGAGGAAGTAGGCTTCTAGGGCATGTGATACATGTATGGAGTATCCATGTGTTTTAGCAAGATTTTCTACAATGATCGAGGATGCAACCAGTCAAATAGATTTTTCCTCAGTGACTGAGGATGTGGCCATTCAGACATATTTTTCTTCAGTGACTAAGGATGTGACTAGTCATACATATTTGGCAACAAGAATTCGGGATGGTTGTGATGCTAATATAGTTGAAAATCTAGATACACTTCCAACATGTGAGGAAGATAATTGGAGTATAGATGAAGAATTATACCACCTTGGATTTGGGAGAGAGATGCTTCTAGTACTAGAGGTACATCCAACTTATGGCGATTGGATACCTCCCTCACTAAGAGGAAGTGTTGATTTTGTAGCTTCATGAGGTATTCCCACAAAAGGAAAAGGTGCCAGGCATGTGGAAATCTTAATTGGCACCATATTATCCTTTTGGTTTGATGAAAACGCCCTTGTATTTGAGTGGGGGATTCATGGGTTTGGCAATGGGATTTATGGGCCTGTGTTGGGGCTTCACACCTATAAGGAAAGCCTAATTTGATGTTGAATTGTGGAGGGGATTCTATGGTGACCCCCAAGGATTGTATATAAAGGAGAGATTCCATTATGACATCTCATAGTATCATAGTGGACGAATGGAGTTAGCATAAGTGAGTCTTCACTTGTGCTAGGAGGCTTGGTGATTCAAGCAAAATAAAATTATACTAGGGTGGAAAATATGTCCTAGGGTTGAGGAATATCTATATTTTTTTCTTGGTAGGGAAAATCACACCACACATGTGGAAGAGAGAGGAAACCACAAAATGAAGAAGCTATATGAGTGGAGCAAGTTTGTATGAAGTGTCCGTACAAGTTTTTGTACATGTACGTGGGTTGCAGTGGGAACAATCACGTACGTATGCGAGTTGTTGTGAGAAAAATCAAGTACATATATACAAGTTATTCTGGTCAGGAGTAGGTCCATACACGCTGACTTCAGGTGACCTCAACAGGTCGTACATGTGTTATGTAGTAGATATGTGGGCATAGGATATTTCTAGAATATAGTTGAGGTTTGGTTTTTTGTTTTATATTGGAAGGACAAAGTTTTCCTCAGATTCTCTTTTTTTGGAAGGAAAAGGTTGTCCTCATATTTGGTGATATTGTATTGGTTTTTTTCCTTATATTTGAAGGATTGGATAAATTTACAGAACATAATTATTGTGTCTCTTATGTATTGATGACTCATCTATGATCTTGTTGTTTCCACAACATATGTTTTCAGTTAATAATTTCAGTGTAAAGTTATTCAATGATAGCTAGATCACGAGGAAGCAATTTTCATATCTGAAATTAGTCACATAGAGTTGCATGTGAAAATTGACACCATGTCCTACATCTCTTGGTGATCTTCTTTTTCCTTTCCTTGATGCTCTTCTCTTGTGTCATATTGGAAGTTATTTGTAGTTTTTTCTTCTTGAGAATTCTTGTGCATATATTCTTCTCCATGGATACCTATTGTACTCACCATTTCCTATTATTTATATTTCTACAAATGTAGGGCTTGTTCTTTTAGTCTCATTTCTTGTTACTATTTGCTTGTTCCATCCTCCTTTTATTCCCCAACATATTTTGGTTCATTTTTTTTCTCTTATTCAATAAAGGTCTTCTATGGATTTATATCCTCATCATACAAAAGGAAGGTACCATGGTTTTGTTGTGTTTTCAATTTCCTTCCATCTAATTCTTTAGTACACTTTCCTTTTCACTTTATCCCATCTCCTAAAATCCATAAGGGGTATCCCAAATAAGGAAAGTAAACATCTTTAAGTGAAATAAAACCATACTATCATATTATTTACTTTAATGAATCCAAAAAATATATAACAAGACAATGCATTAGGATTCCAATCAATTATTACAATGCTCTTAAGATATTAAACTAGAAACAATTGTATGAATCATGTTTATATCCACTTCAAAGAAAGGTTAGGAGCTAGTGGATGTGTGTGCCAAATATGATATGTAAGATGAACAACATTAACAACTTCATATTAGCATTTAATTCTGACAAAAATTGGTAAATAAATATTCAATAACAACCCAACAAGCATTAGAGACAAATTCTAAATATAAATAAACATTAACTAAGCAAGAAAATGTAAAATGGGTGGTGAATCCCCCTAAGGTTTCACAAGTAAGCACTTGGCATTCACCAAATAAAAACTATAAGAAAATGACAAGAAATGAAAAGAACATTAGAGATTAAAATAACCTTTGTATATGTATGATAATCTTTATAAACAATCTAGAAATGAAAAAAAGGCGAGGATAAAGAATAAAACACAAACCATAGACTTAGGGTTTCACCAAATTTGATTTTCAATGCTGCAATTTAATTTACAGATTTAATAATCACCTTCAATAAACCCAAATAGAGTTATTTAACACCTTAAATCTCAATCCAATAGGGACGATGTTCCTCCTTAGGGTTAAAGATAAACAATTATGCATAAACCATAGCAATAATATGTCTAGGAAATGAAAATAATCCGCTAACTTTACACTAGAAAATAAATGAAATCTAAATAAATGATTTTATTTGATTTTTGTCATTAGATTTCTTATTAAACAACAAAAAATAAAAAAGTTTTGATCTTTTTAGGTTTTTTTGGTTGGTTGTTGGATATAGGACTAGTGCCTTTTTTTAATCTAATTAGGGATTATGGGGTTAAGAAGTAGCCCCTCTAAGAATTGGTCACTTCTATCTTATGGACTAGGGTAAGATTTCAGAACCATGAAGGAAGAATAATCTCTAACATAATCAAGATAATCTTAGAGGACCAAGGTCCTACAGGAAGATATTTCTCAAAGGAAAAAACCTTCACCAACAATATCAATTATAACTTGAATAAAATAATTAAAAACCCTTTCCAAGGAACCAAGAGAAAAAACAAAGCAATGGATTAAGTACTTACCCAAGTTAAAAAGATAAGAAGGAAGGAACCAACCCTAGAACGTATCCTCTCTAAGTAGTTAAGTAAATCCTCAAATGGATTGATCTTGAAAGCTAGTAGAAGACTTGACTCACCATAACAAATATTTAATGCACCAAGAAGAAAACCAAGAAAGAGAAAGATCCAAGAATTGACACCAAAACCTAAAAAGGAAGATTTAATATTAATTGTAGTCACAAATGATCCAACAATTCACAACGATTTGGAAAAAGAGGAGAGCCCCCTTTTATATAGGAGGCTTCTACATCCTTCTCATTCTTTATTAATTATTTTACCTAACATTGGCCTAGGACACTAACAAATAAGACTTGTCATCCACACAAAGAAATAGACTAAGTCAATACATAATCAAATGATGCAACATGTACATAAAATCCCCATGAAAGAGGAACATCCCAGAAAGAATGGGGATGATTTTCTCTCCTATCCCAACGTTCCAAGTAAAGAGTGATGTGGAGGCCTCAAAACAAGGTGAAGTAACTTCCCAAGCAAGAAAATCTCCAAAATTCATCTCCTCCAAGTGGAATGACCTCATGAAAATGTGGAGAAGGACCTCAAAAGTGGATGACCTCCTCATAATGTACTCACAGAATGCTCAAAAGGAATCTCCAAGGTATGACCAATACTTAAAGTCAAGAAAATATGCTACACAAGGCAAGGAAGATGAATCTCTAAGTCAAATAATCACCAAAAACACCGACATGGTTTTCATAAACCCCACATGTGTAGGTAGACCCTTAAATTGTGTGAAATACACCTCCAAAAGTGATTAAATAGGAAGGGCGTTGTAGCATCTCTAATGATGTGGCATGTGTAGAGGATGTCCATGTATGCAATATTAGCCCAAATGTACCTCAGAGGATGCGACCAATGCCTCAAAATATGTGTACTACCTAGACAACTAACATTGCCTTGAGAGACTTGAAATTGAGTGAACATGTGCATAATCATATCTGATAGTAGATGGCCAAAGTGTGATGAATATATAAGAGAGGGATCCATTATTACGATCATAATAAGTGTGCTATATATAGGTGTGACAAAATTTACAAAGAGAAATACGTTTACATCATATACAAAGGGGTAAGAGACTATGCAACTCCCCTAGATCATGTTTCCTAGTATATAGAACCCAATATGGTTGCATGCCTAACCCAAATCATAAATGACCAACATTATGAGAGTTACCAATATCAAGAGGCAATCAACCATAACCATAAAGGAAGAACCCTATATTGAAATGGGGACTAAACGTACGGGTCATGACCAACCACATGGGGTTTGGAGATACCACATAATCCCCCTACCATTACATATAACATCTAAGCATGGTCCAATACAATACATGAGTGCAAATACAACCACACTTTTGGCTCATGATGGTACAATAAAGCCACAATCTGTTCATATGATAGTTCACATCCGGTGAAAAAATATAGGGTACACTGAGGTGAATTTGAGGTGTAACATGTCTCACTACAAAATTGTTTTTATATTATGAATATACATTGCACTTGACCCTTTTATTATGGAGTTTTTTAAACACAATTGTGATTTATGAAATAAGAATTATTTGTTTTAAGATAAACACAAATTGGCTATCTCTTCACCTATTACTTCCTTGTTCTAACTTATAGCTCCCTCAATTATTCAGAAGAGGAACACACATTTAGTATAGTTTTTTATAGTTACTACAAGTTTTCCATTATATTGCTTAAGTAAAAAATATTACTCATATTCATGGAGACCCTTGTTGGCCATCCAAGGCTATATAGGAGCATATAGAATAATTTATTTCTTTGCATGAGAGAAGAGGTCATGTATGGATGTTAAGGGAGTTAATGCATCTTCCTTGTTAATAAATAATTGACGTCCTTTAAGGACTACACAATATGCCCCATAATCATGATCCCATCTTTGGGAAAGTTATGAGGGAATTTAAGGTATTTTATAATGATGGCATCATCTTTTGGGATGCCATCATCTTTTGGACATACTTGTTGAGGAAGTTAGAGCCTGCACATGTACTCTTGAAAACAGTAAATAAATGACCAAGCTTCACATGGAAGCCATAAGATCTAGAGTTGAAACAAATTTAGATAACCCTCACCCTAAATCAACCTAGAATTGGAAAACCATAATATATGTGTGGTCATGATAATGAGAAAACTTTACAAACATATTTTTCTTTGTTTCTTTTCCTTTTTTTCTCTTTTTTTTTGGTTGGGGAGGTGGGTCCATCAAACAAGGTTGTCCTTCAACCCCTTATTTATATGTTACTAAAGTTGTTTCTCGAGGGTATATTCTTGAATTTGCTCAAGTGAACAATCAAATTCATAGAATCTCTCTCCTTAACTTAGTGCATTTTATTAAATTTCCATTTTGACAATTATGAACCACGACTTACATTATATTTCTTAGGAAACCCCCCTAAACAACATCCAACTTCTTTGACTGCAAAGAATTTTGATGATATGGTTAAAAGTGGTGCCCCATTTGCTAGTCAGTTTGCCAAATATGATCTTGTTATGGATCAAATAGATAAGGATATTTCAGGTCGTTCTGATGGCCAATTCAACCCTAGTATATGGTGTGTAGGGAGTCGATAAAATTGGAGAGATCCCTATGTAGTCAAAGAAGATCTTGTGGTTTTCAAACCTTGGCTAGGTGGAAAAATAATAGAAAGTTTATTGTTGAAATTATTAGCATCTAAAAAATTTCATGCTAAACAATGTATATGACATTTAGATACTTGTGATGAATTGTGACACATGAAATTATTTTGGCCGAAAATGTCCAACAAAAACATATGCCCTAATGCTGTCATATACAATGCGCTTATTGATGGTTTTAGTAAGGGGGGGAAGTTAGATGAGGATAGGAAGTTCTACCATGAAATGGATGAAAATAACACATGCCTTGATGTTATTACATACAATTCACTTATTTAGGGTTTCTATAAGTAAGGCAAGTTGGAGGAGGCTATGAATATCTTATATGAAATTCCAAGCGAAAACTTATGCTTGGGTAAAGGATATGATCATCAAGGGTGAATACTAATAGCTGATGTCTTCAGGGAAGGGTATTTCAATGATATCTCTAATAAGAGTTAATAAATCCATCAGTTTTTTTTTTGAGATAGGATAATATCACACAAATGATGTTGGATCCATTTAGAGGTGGGCTACAAGATTTAGCCTTATCAATAGATTTTTCTAGATTTTAGAGAGGAGGTAGGAAAAAAAATGCTAGCCTTATTAGCCCTAGTTTGAAGGATGAAGTCAAATTCATCATCAAGGATAACATAATTCAAATCCCTTATTTCTATAGGAGTTGTTAGCTTCATAATCCTAAATTTCTATATTTTTAGTATTTTCCTAGTTTAAATATTTTTAGAAATTAGTTTATTCCTAGTTTGTTAAGATAATGACACCTAACTTATATGTAAAGGACACCGATCATACTCATGTGATTATGTGATTGGTTCTTCTCATATAATTTAGTTTAAAGTTGAGCTATATAAGCTATCTCTTTCTTCAAGTGATGTTAATGATTTTTTGAGTCCTCACTTCTCTTTGTAATCTCTCTTTTTCATATTAATAAAATTATGTGTTTGAGGACACTTGATGGAATTTATCATGGTATCAAAGCCATGTTGAAAGAGTCTCGGTGAGGAGAGAGCCAACTAAGGTGATCATCAAGAGGATTCCAAAGCTCAATCCTAGATATCTTCATCAAATAAAAACAAGTTGACAAACAAATGAACATCCTTAATGAGGTATTCTTCATTTTATTCTTAATCGAAAAAACTTTTTAAAATTATGAAAATATTGATTTGAAATATCATTATTTTCAGATCTGATTTAAATTATCCAGGTTCTAGCTCTATTAGTGAAATAATCTAGATCTAAATCTATTTTTTTTTAAGATCACACAAATCTGTGATAGATCTAACATGGTAAGATGCTTTTCCTCTGAGCATGAGACAAACATGAATGGCCATTATTTAATAAAAAAAAATATGTAAATCCATCGTAGGTCTATAATTACTTTTAGTAGATCTAAAAGAAATGTGCTTTTAGATCTAACACGGTCTGCATTGTAAAATTGCTCAAATATTATTATCAAATTGGAAATTATTTTATTGAGCAACGATTTTAGACATTTGTTTATTAGCTCATGTTTATGTCAGATCTGCGATTTTATTTTCCTCCTATGTGTTGTGAGAACATAACAACCCCACCAAAACTATTATTTTTGGTTGGCACTCATACTTACATAGTTACCAACTTAATGAGAACTCTCCAAAGTTCTCATTTTTTCAAGGGTCATATTTTTTACCCCATTTTGAAAAGTGGTGCTACCAGTAGCACCATTTTTATATGGTGGTTAAAATTCAGACTCATCGCATTAACAAATGATGACATTGTGATGTCATTATCGACAAATAATTTAAAATTTACACTCGAATAAAAAAATGTTGCTACTAGTAACACTGTTTGTTTTTAGAGTTGAAATTATAACTTAATTAAAATCATGCACTTGACGACTGATACCATTGTTGATAAACAACTAAAAATTGACTCCTAAATCATGCTTTAGATTTTTATTTTTTATTTTTAAAAATTTACATTAATTATATATATATATATATATATATATATATATATATATATATATATATATATATATATATATATATATATATATATAAAAAAAAAAAAA
>JASDQU010740019.1:84600-112882 GCA_032191745.1 Picea mariana
TTTTCATCTTCAACCTTCTTAGTGTCACAAAGGTGACACACTCTTTCATCCCATGGCGTTTTAGGAATTGACCAACGCCTAGTTTCACTATGGAGCTCGTGAGAATTTGTTCTTATCTTAGCAATGCTTATTTTTTTCTTTACACTTGGCAAAACAGATAGATAATTTTGATCTTATAGATTAGGTTTGATTACATCTTTATAATACCTTAATTTTTTTTTTTCCTCTAACTCTTTATCACACCACATTTTCTCCTTAAATTTTGATTTGATGTTTTTTTTAATAGTATATTTATTCTACAAAATGGTGTCTTCCATGATTCCCCAATAATTTAGCCAAGACTAGGCATCTTTATGCCACCCTCACTTGAGTCGATGGTTGTTATGACTCGATTTTGAAGCAATTTTAGGAAGACTCTTGTCTTCCATGTTGCTTAACTTGTTCTTATACATTAGGTATCTAGTCATAGCCATGCTCTCAATGGGGGAGATGCTTGTTTCTAAGAGGAGGATGAGATAGGGCATATTTCCTTTAATTTTGAGATTATAGGTTATAAAATTCTTTTGTATTTTCTCTATCTTTCTCCAGGATTCACGAGAGATACTACAACCCTAGACTTCATATCCATAAAGAATAACAAATGTAACAAGAGTCTCAAAGAGGAGTTTCTTCTTATCCCAACTCCAAAGATCAACTGATTTATAATTGTTTTCAAGCCCATAATAAGCTTTCCATCCCCCAATAATAATTTTCTCAATGCTATAATTCCAATTAAACTTGTGGTGGATCAATTCCAAGATATTTGTATAAAGTCACTTCCTCCTATAAATAATAAAACTATTCTAAAAAACTTAAAATACAAAATTTAATACAATTTGTTTAAAAAATTAGAAAAAATAGATTAAAAAAACTTTAAAATAAAAACTAAAAAACTTGTATAAAAACATTTAAAAGAATTAAATTTCATATAAAAAAGACATTATTAAAAAAAATAAAATAAAATTTCAAATAAATTTAAAAAAAAATTAAAATTAAAATAAATAAATTATATGGGTCTAAGGCCGTGCCCTCCGACCCATTTAAACTTTTATTTTTTGAAAGTTTTTTTTTATATTTTTTAATTATATGTTATATTTTAACTTTTTTTAACCATTTTATTCAAAATTTTAATTGTTTAGTTGATAATGGTTTATTTTATTTTATTTTTTAATTTCAATTTTTTTGGTTTTTAATTTTTAAATTGTTTATATTTATTTATTTATTTAATTTGTGTTTTGAATTTTAGTTAAATTTGGTTTGGTTTTCTTTATAAATAGTTTTTATAATTATAAATTGTATTTAAAATATATATATATATATATATATTTTTTAATTTTAGTTTTTAAATTTTTAAGCTAAGTAGTTTTAATATTTTTGAATATGTTGTTTTTTTTTTTTAAATTTCACTTCTTTTTTAGTGTTTTTATTTTTATTTTTTTTATGTTTCAAGTTTTTTTTTTAATTGTTGTTTTTTGGGGAAATTTTAAATTTTTTTCATATCATTTTAGCGTTTTTTTTTCACCATATTTTTAATGTTTTGTTTTGTTTTGTTTTCTAAATTTGGGTTTTGATTTTTTTTTTAAACATGTTTTTTTTGTTCATTTAAAAAAAAATTGTGAAGATTTTCTGTTTTTAAATAAAAAAGTAAATTTAAGAAAAAAATAAAAAAGTTGGTAATTAAATTTTAAAGTGACCATTTTGTATCCAATTTTGAGTTTTTTTTGCATAGGGATCTATTGTCAAAACCACGGTTTCAATTAGGTCGTAATGAGCCATAATTTTAATGTTTAGAAAAAATGTTTTGCTTTAGTTAACGTAACTTTTTTATTTAGGTGTTAATTTTAAGGTTTTTCTGAGCTACTATATGAATTTTGAAGGCCATGCTTGAAAAATGTTGTAATTTTGACCCCGTTTGAAAAAATGGTGCTACCGGTAGCACCACATTTTGATTTGGGGGTTGATTTTCATGGTTATTTATGCAAAAATATGGGTTTTGGGGGCCAGAGTTCTCATTTTGAGGTCACAGTTCTCATTAAGTCGATAACTTTGTTTACTACTAAATTTTTTGCAAGGCACTACTCTTTACCTACCTGATTATTTATTCACTTACAAGCTTAATGTTTTCTTATGGTCACCAAATCCAAAGAGAAGAAGCTCTTCATTAAACCTTCGGTTTATCATATGACCTTGGTCCTTGTCTCTTTGTCGTCACTTTTCATTCCATCCTCTAATGCTCTTGAGACCAGAAATCACGATGACGACGCCTTTATAATGTCGTTGTCGGGGAAAAATGGTCGAAGATGACCTTTTGTAAGTTTTCCTTCAAGCCGACGACAAATCACCCCTATATATAAAGCCATGTCATCATCCAAAGGGCACGACAAGATTGGTTCCTCAACCCTCATTAACATGATTCTTTACTTGGGCCCATTTCCCCATTTCCCTATCACTTCATGATACCACCATTAGACCCACATGTGGTGAGCTCCTACTTGCTAATTCTTTTCAGTGAAACCTTTTCGTCGTTAGTAAATACTTCAGGGTTATCCCTTTGTTATTTCCTTTGCAAAATGTCGTCGACAACAATGCTTAGACAAATTGTCGATGGTCGATCTCATCCTACGACCAAAATCTGTCTAGTGATCGTCGACTACATCATAGCCATTAAAACTACACTTCCCCCTGACCCAGCCCTCATGACTATTTTAATGTAATTCCACAATGATAATGGAGAGGCTTTATTTCCAACCTTTAGTGCTTTCCTATAGAATAATGACATAATTAAAGATTATGTCATCGAAAGATGGCTCTTCAATATTTATCATATAGGCTTCGTTCTTACGAACCTATGACGATGACAAATTATTGATAATTCCTTCCCCCTATCAGTTTATAGCATTGCGTACAACTCTGACCGAGTCAGAGATGTAACACATTTATTCATTAATTACACAAGGATTTGGAGGGAATTTGAGAAGTGTTAAAACACTATGAATATTTAATTGACCTTACTTATCTGCATTACCACCAAGAAGAATAGGTGCTACTATTGAATAAGTCTGGTCGATTTCTCTACCGATTATTATTTTTGGTCTACAAGTGAGTGTTTCATAAAGAATTTAACAATTTTTATTTGTATTACTGTGGTGATGTGCTTATTTGTCTTAATTGTATGGTTTATGTAGGAGGAAAATGTTTTAGATGACAACTAGAAAGGGAAAATCCAAATACCCGTTGCTGCTATTGTTCCAGAATCTTTCAATATCTCTGATACAAACAATCATGATGGATTGGAACATTGCTCAGATATTACGATATTTTTGACATGTTCCAGAATGAAAGATTCCTTCCTGATGATCCAGACAGTGATGAATATAAAAATATCCTCAAAAGTGGCATCCACACAGTAGTTGCTTGCTTGGAACTCTTTCCTTACAATGATGGTGCGAGGTGTTGTTTTTCACATTTACAGAAAGATACATGATTGATAGTCAATGCTTCGGGCCTCCCAATTTACTCACTCAAATTATAAGACATCAATGTTCGGTATAAAACCCTAGAACCCACTGTTACATTGAATGAATTGTTTTTGGACAAGTTCGAGATTGATCATAGTGATTTTGAAACCTTGATGACAGATTGTTTCATTGATGAAGAATGGCCATTGAAAAGGGGAGAAAGAAATTTCCTGGCATAGTATTTAAAAAACCTTTATAGAATTTTGAATTCTATGATTTGTAGACTCTACAGTGAAGAGACCATCACCCATTTTAGTATGGAATGGTTTCCTATGGCCTACAAAGTGGTTAAAACTGACCAAGATTTCAATTGGGAAAGCATCCTATCGTTAAACATCTCAAATCGAGTCCTAGACCCTAAAGGCATGATAAATCCTAGTTTCTACATGTCATCCTATCTTATAGATGCAATTTGTACAACCAACTCTTTCCCTGTTTTTAATTGGGCTTGGACCCCATATCAAGGCCCTATCCATAAGTATTGTTCTCATTTATGTAAGGCTAACTCATGGAGCAAAAAATAAAACAAATGTGGAAATAAAACACAAAAGATACAAAGTACAATAGAGACACAGATATACGTGGTTCACCCAGTGTGGGCTACGTCCACCAGAGAAATTGCCAGGTCCTTCCTTTTTATTATCTAGAAAAATGAAGGGATAAAACCTACAACTCAACCACTGCAACTTCCTCTTCTTTCTCTCACAATATCCTCTCTCATAATACAATATTCACACACATACACAACAACAATACAATTCCGTCATAAAAGAGGGTTGCCTTCTAGGGAAAATATCCCTAAAAATAACTTCTACTATTGGATCTGTGACCTTGTAATGAATGATCCAGATTGACTACCAAATAACAATATTTTACAAGGTAATTTTCCAAAAATAACTTCTACTGTCGGATCTGTGACCTTGTAACGAATGATCCAGATTGACTACCAAATAACAATATTTTACAAGGTAATTTTCCCCAAAGTTTCACTTCGGGGGCGCTGCCCCCGAATCCCTTGCTAGGGGGGGCTACAAAAATTGTCTCCACCCCCTTGGACCCCCCTAGTGACATTTGTGGGGGGGGAATCTACCCCACACCTCCTTGTTAAAGAATGGGATCCAAGCACAACAGAAACAAACGTATGAATCAGGAAGATAACCAGTCTCCACAACTAGCAAACTGCAAAGAACATCTTTATGATATTTGTGATCATTTTCTCGCTCCCCTGCACAAAGCCATGTTTGGTTCTTACCCACATAGGATATACCCAGGAGCTATAAAAACCTGAAAGGGATCGAGCACTGGTACATGAAGAAGTATTATACCTACGTCAAAATATTCGGGGCCACAAGACAACAACATCTATTACCCAAATATGTACCCGATAAACTACTGGTAATAGAGATAGCCTATCAAACAATATAAAAGGGAGCTATGAGTTATTCATCAAAGAAAAAAAATGTATTGACACATATTTCCTCTTCACATAGGCATGTTTTCTTTGCAGTATAAGAAACAAGACGAAAAGGGGGTTGAAACCCTAAAAGAATTGTGCCTCTATGTTGGGGAACCAAAATATCACGACCACCAAAATGTAGTATATGAACATATGATGGCCATTAAATTGGCAGCAAAGATTGTGCACGAATCCCATTTTTTCGAGGATATTTTTCTGGGTTCCTTAAGTTTTGAAGAGGAAGTAGAAATACTCAACACTGAAACAACCCGAGAAAGGCCGAGGAAAGAAGAAGACCAAGATAGAACCTTGATATTGGAATAGTTTAAAACCATTCTCCTAAAAGATAAAGAAATATTGGAAACTAAAGAGCAGGAAAATAGAGAAAATGAAGCAGAACTAGCAAGAAAATATAATGAGGCCGAAGAAAGGTACCAACAAAGAAATATGAAGAAGGCTGAAGAGAAACAAACCGAGTTGGAAAATACCAAAGCTAAATATGTTTCCTCTGAAAGAAATAATGAGGATAAAACAATAAGTACAAAACTAGAGAAGGAAAAGGAAACAAGTGCAAAGCAAGCAACATTGGTAACATAGAAAGAAGCAAGGAAGAAGAGATAAGATGAAGAAAAGAGTAATGCTTCCAAATCGCTAGAGAAAAAACTAACACATGAAAACACAATTGTGAAAGCAGACCCCAACACTAACTTGCTCGACACCCCGATAGAATAATGTAATCCATTGGAAACCATTCCAGGGGGTTTATCGGTCACATATGCAGGACTAGGTATTGAAGTTGCAATCATCATTGTTAGTGACTACTACTACAACCATAAAACACGATCCATCGAGAAAAGGGAAGCCAAGAGAAAATGAGAGAAGGATGATACAAGTCACGAGGCCCTTGAAAGAAGTATTAATTGGAAGGGAAGACTATACCTTAAATATAATGCAATACAAGCAACTTTAGCACATAGTGCCTTTGCTGGTGTAAATATTATGTCAGTTCATGAAGTCACAAAAGCTCTTGATACTTCAAAATCTAGAGTGACTAAGTTAGAAACAACCTTGGAGACTATCAAGGATGCCATGGAAAGTGAGTTCAGAAAAGAGACCCTGGAAACATAACTGATCCACATAGACGAGATACTAAAGCAACTTCAGAACCAAGAAAAGGGACTAAAAGCAGAGTTAAAAGAAACAACTTCCCTCAACCAGAAATCACATCTGGATGAGACTAAAAGACTCAAGGTTGCACATACATAAGAAGTCACAAGACTCAATGGTGAGAAATATTAGATAAGTGCTTACAATGAAAAGATTGAAGAACAAATTAGAAGATTGCAACAGGATAATGAACTCCTAAGGAAAACTATAGAAGAAAACCAAAGTCAGAATGTTTTTTTGAAAATTATAAAAGGAGAAGCCATCAATATGAATGAAGGACTCCGAGACATGCAAAATAAATTCTTCTATGCACTCAAAAAAATGCATAAGGCCAAATCCGATAAAATGAAATTGAGTCTGTAGGTGAAGGATATGCAAGAAAAATACCAAAAGGTACAAGAGGCCTAGACCAAATTTACCGAATGACAAGATATTCATCAAAACTCCCCCAAAAATCTGTGTGTATATTCAGATAAGCAAAGAATCAAATATCTTTGACTCTTGAATTCAGGGATGGAAATAATCAAAGATATTAAGAACACCCAAGAATAGGTTAGTATAACAAGAAAAGAACCGTGGAAGTCATCCGACAACCTACTCATATAATTCAGAATGGATCCCCTGAGAGATTTAGAGAAGGCATCATCAAATCAAAAAATGGTAGAATATATGGAAAGCAGGAGAAACCTCAACATGAAGTCCATCGAATTCATTAGAGAAGTTAATATATAAGCTGTAGAGATAAGGTTAATACGACCGACCAGGTTAATTTTGCTAAATGAAGATTCCTTGCAACATTTGTAGCATAAATTAAAGACATAAATTATAACCCCCATCTACAACAATGAAGAAGATCTTGAAAGAAAAAAACTATGTCGAGAGGATACTATACTCAAGGACTTCAAGATATGGAAAATATTCATAGAAAATATACAACTGCCAAAGCCTACTTGTTTACTATATTTTAACCGAATTTTGTAGAAGAATCATATTTTGTAATCACTGTAATACCCTAATCGGAAAAGAGAACTGAAGCATCATCTTAGTCCTCTAACAATTTACAGTTAGAGAAATATGTGAAGCTTCTCTTCATATTCTATAAAAGAGATGAATGTAAGGAGAAGAGGATTTTTGTGCTTTTGCAATTTAGATGGTATTACTACTTTCGTTTGAATAAAGAGAAAGAGGAATTTTGGGAGATGTGTGATTTTGTTGAATGTGTTTGAGATTTTTCTTAATGCTTTACTGCTTATCTTTGTTCTACGAGTTTAATTGTGTGACCTATTTTTGTAGTTTTCTCTCAGACATAGATTATCACTTGCTTCCTT
This sequence comes from Picea mariana, assembly GCA_032191745.1. Classification (NCBI taxonomy): domain Eukaryota; kingdom Viridiplantae; phylum Streptophyta; class Pinopsida; order Pinales; family Pinaceae; genus Picea; species Picea mariana. Next base: position 92,109 of record JASDQU010740019.1, read on the forward strand.
TATTAAATACAATTATAGTGTTATTAAACCTGAGCACAATTTTTTTTAACATGTTTAATTGCATTAAAACTTTAATCATCATTTGAATGTATGAATTATTTCTAATTCAAAAGATATATTACTTGGCTATGTTTAATACCTGTTATTTGGATCCTAATAAGGATAGGTTTAATTTAGTGTATACCTGCATCTTATTTTAGTTTTAGTTAGCCTCATCCTAGTTTAATTTTAGATTTTAATTCATGTGAGAACCTTCGGTTCTTAGATTCATATTTATATAGTTAATTTAATATTGGAAACCATGCCAACATTCTAGTTAGAAAAACCATCCCAAACGAGAGTGGGTCTAATTGGAACTGCGATCGGGCATTCTCCCTTACCTATTTGATCAGTTCATTTTGCCCCGTCAATAGAAATGGCGCTAGAAGGAGGGACATAGAAATGAATGGCTGCAATTAAAAGCACAAACCCTTTCTGTTATTTTCCGCAAGTAAATACTTCATTTTCCAATGATTCCCATCAGTTTCGTTCCAAACACATTTCTCTTGCCTCATCGTATGTTTTGAAGACACGTGATCAGACCAGTATTCAATGTTCTTCCACTCATTGCGAATATACATTTTCTTCATCGCAACCTTTCATATTAACCCTCCCACAGATTAATACCATTCTTAGCCAGTCCCAAGAGTGTTTAAACCGTGTCCTAACTAGACAATGGAGAAGACGGGAGGGTCATCCTCCTATTGACTATTCTCTACCTCAAGTTTAGGAAAACCCTTATAGCGAATATCCTTTCTTTATCAAACCTTTCACATATCAAGAAAATCCTATTGTTGGAGCCCCATAATATCACCCACCCCAAGACACATCAGATTTTTCTGAGACTTTCGATTTCGAACTTGAACGTTACTTTCTAACTGGTGGTGTTGGTAGTAGACCTTCCTCTCTTCTTGAATCTCCACTTTATACACCAAGAAACAAATTGAAAGAGAAATCTTAAGATGAAGAAGAATGCAAGAGTGAACCAGAAAACAACCCATTACAACTTGTCCTATATCACCCTCTAAATATGGAGGAAGATAATGCGAATCAAAATCCCTCACACTATCAGCTTTGGATTTTTATTGATGCAGTATCCATACCTGGGATACTCCATGACATGCCTAAACACCCTAATAAATTCTTTCCAAAGTTTGACCCTGACTGAAAGGATTCTGCTGAAGACCACGTAAAGGAATTGTTTCTTTCTGTAAGACTACAAAATATTCAGTATGAAGATGTTGTTTGTCGGTTGTTCCCCCCTTAAATTTGAAAAAAATATTCGACATGGTTCTTCTCTTTAGAATAATCCTCCATTACTAGTTGGAGAACTTTTGAGACCATTTTTCTTAGGAAATTTGAGGAAAACAAAACACTAGCAACTTTAGTCCTGGAACTTTCAAGAATTAAAATGGATTCTAAGGAATTGGTCAATGAATACAATCAATGTTTCCTTACTCTATTAAAATGAATCCCATGGGCCTCTAAACTTGCTGAAGATGTTGCCATTGAATTCTGTACCTTTGGCTTACCCATGTCCATGGTGATGTTTGTTAAGAATGCAGAGAAAGGCACCTTCGATGAATCTTTTTAGGAAGCCCTTAAAGTTGAAAAGAACATGCAAAGTTTAAAATGGAATCCTGGAGCAAAACCATCCAAATACAAGGGTAAAACCAAAGAAACTATTTCCAAACCCTTAGAAGAGAAGAAATATTTTGATTCTATGGGTATAGAAGCTCTCCAAAGAATTGTCAAAAAACTCTCTAATGAACTAATAGATTTGAAGAAGATTGTTGGAGAAGGATCTTCAAGCTCGAAGAATTTTTTTAAATTTCCTCCCAAGAAAGATAAGAGTACTCCTACAACCAATAAAACCAATCCTTCCTAGGAAAATGGGATTAACATGGAAGACATTGTTCAAGCCTTATAGACCTAGGAAACATAAAATATGACTAAGGTCAAGGATGACAGAGAGGAAAATCATGAACAATAGGAAGAGTCTCAAGAATCTCAAGGGATAAAAGAACAACAATTGAATTCATTTTGGGATATCTCTTATGGTGGAGATGAAGAAGATACAAAATAAATACACCTGTCCCAAATAGCTATAAATACTAGAAGTTCGAGTAAGAACACTTCATCTAACACCCCAAACACTTCGGATCCTCCTACAAATACCTCTTCCAATACCAATAAATCCTCATCTCTAGCCAACCCGACTGCTACCAACCTTTCTAAAACGACACCCTCCAACCACAAAGCTAACAATCAAATGCTTAGTCCAAGTGATCCTTCATTTTCCCCAAAAAAATTGGAATGTGATTTCTTGGAATACTTGAAGAAAGATAAATCAAACATTTTCCTTTTTGAACCGATGAAACTCCCTCAGATTCAAGAAAATTTTAGTAAAACCCTTTAGGGAAAGACTCTCAATATCACTATAGAAGTTGATGCAAGGACAAAGAAGGAAACAACCAAAACTATCCTATCCAACAATGACACTCAATCCAAAAGTCAAGTGACCACAAATGCATTCTTAACTGGAAAAAGGTCAAGATCTACTACCCCCCCTTTCCTAATTACTTTCGAAATATTTAATATGAATGTTCATATTTGCATGGTAGACTCAAGAGCTTCCTCTAATGTGATGCCTCTTAAAGTATGTGAGAAGCTTATTGTCAAGCCTAAAGAATTTTTTATTCAAATTATTCAGTTAGACAGAACTCGGGTCAAAGTAATTGGGGAACTAAAGAATGTTTTAATCAGGGTTTTTTCTAATTTTAAAATTCATTAGACCATTGATATCATTGTGGTAGACATACCTAACGATTATGGCATGCTTTTGAGTAGAGATTGGTCTGCTATGTTGAATGGATATTTTGCTATTGATTGGTCACATTTATGGCTTCCTTTCAATGGAAAAATAAATAAGATCAAAATTGATAGATACATATATATGAAGCATGTGGTTACTGATTTTAATGACCCAAATAAACTTGTGATGTTTAACAATTCAATTTTGGGAAATTATTCATACGACACATTTTTTGGGAATTACACATATGAAATATCTTCTTTTGTGGAATCAAACACACAATTTGAAATCCTTTATTGCACTTAGATTGTTGATCCCAATTGTGACATAGTATATCAACCTAACATTGCTTCTAATGTACATTCTAACATAATCTCCAAGGGTAGATTAGAGATACTGACTAACTCCATTAACCCCAACAACTAACAAAAATTGCAAATTTGAAATCAACTATTGAACTAAAAAAGGGGATCCTAATACATGGACATTATTTTTTGATGGGTCCAAGTCTCTAGAAGGTGCAAGTGTTGACTTCATACTTAAAGATACAGGAGGTAAAAAAAAATTAATTTCATGAAAACTTGAGTTCCAATGCACAAACAATATTACCGAATATGAAACTTTGATACAAGGATTGAGAAAGGAAGTGGACTTGAAAGCAAAGAAAATTAAGGCATTCAAAGATTCATAAATTGTTATAAGGCAGGTAAGGAATGCCATACACTATCCTTCAAGTCATATTAAACATTATCAACAAGAGGTATGGGAACTAATTCAATTTTTTGATGCATTTAATATCAATCCCATTCCTCGTTCGTTGAATTATGATGTTGAATTACTTGCTAATGTTGCATCTAGATTGATACCATCGAAAGAATTAATTCCTGATACTTTTTCTATTGAATTTTTATACATGCCCTCAATTCTTGAAAACATAATCAATTGGAGAGTCTTCAGTGATGATAAACCAATTATTAAATTTTTGCACCTCAAAGGAACTTTTAAGACTCTATTATAGATGAAGGTCAACATGATCAAATAATGAACTTTGATTCTACCGATCAAGCTCAAAAAAGAAATCAAGCTACCGATCAAGCTAAGAATGTAGTGAGACTAGAGAAATTTTTCAATCTCCAAAATAAGTTCAAAAGGAAAACAAAATACAAAACCAATATATCATCATTGTAGTTTGAAGTAGTAAATCCAGGAACAAGTACCACACCTCAAAATATCAATCTGGGAAAGAAATTTTCTCCTAATGAAAGACAATATTTCATCGATCTTTTCAAGGAATATAAAAATATCTTTTCCTGGATGTATGAGGACCTCAAAATTTATGACACCAATATCATGCAACACATCATTCCAATGAATCCTCAAGCAAACCATTTTCAACAAAAATTGAGAAAGATGTTGATTCAGGTGGATATCGGTGGCCAGCCACCTTTTCCGACTGGCTCAAAACAGTTTTCTGGTAATTTTGGCAATTTACTATTTTTAGTAGGTTTTAACTTCTGGGGCCATTTTGAGGGCCTAAATAAAGGGTTTTTCAAGATTGAGGTTCTCAATGATATACGAAGGCATGATTGAGCCCCCAAAATGAATCTCCTCAATGTTACCTTTCCAATGAGCTATCATACACCTAAAACAAAGATTGTATGCAAAAGTTACGACCCCGAGAAGTTGATGTACTAACTTACCCAAACGGGGCCCACATGAATTTTGGCGCTTCATCTCCTAGGGTTAGGTTTTTGGATGTCTAGGAATTTTTGCATTCCTGTTTATTGTAAAAAGGCCTTTAGAGCCTCATTGTAATCATCTTCTTTTGAATGCGAGTAACCGTCACATCTCTTCTTAGAGATAAGATGCCACCATTCTAGCGAGTCTTTCACTCTGTATTTTTACAGTCTCTATACATTTATTTCATTAATAAAAATCATGTATTACTGTATATCTTTGTTTATGGTTGCATCTCTGATACATTTATGTTATATTATTGAATATCTGCGATATCTCTGATACATTTCTTTATTATATCTACGATCTCATTTCGTGCCGAAAATAATCCAGATCAGTGGTATCAGAGCAGGCTGCTCTTGATTGTTTTTTCAGTGCATGTCACCGATGAGGTCCGAGTATAGAAAGTTGGGTCTCAAGATTGTCTCTCTTGAAGAAAATCGCTCTTGCACACCCAAGAAACCCTCAATGGTGAAAGAAAAGAAAAACGACGGAGCATACGATCCTATCAATCTGTTGCTTGAGAAAGCTCTGACGTGACAGAGGGATGAAATGATGGAGAATTATTCCCACATCCTTTAATTCTTTCTGATAACAGCAGGCGCATATTCATCAAGCGACCACTTTGGAGGCACCTCTCCTTTCAAGGTATAAGTTAATTTTGATATTCCTGTATTTGAAGGACAGATAGATGCAGAAGCCCTAGAAAAATGGTTAACTATGCTAGAAGGTTATTTCTCTGTTCACAATTTTTCCGACAAAGAAAAGATCACCTTTGCACTCCTTAAAGCTCTCCCTCATGTCAAACATTGGTGGGAAACTTACTGAGAGCAAAGTTCCACGAAGGAGTCTGGAATATATGGGGCCGATCCCACTTGGGATTTTTTTGTGGATGTGGTAAAGGAACAATATTACCCCGTTGGAAACTATGAGGACCAGTACATGAGATGGACTGCACTATGGCAAGAGAGGGGCCAAACAATTCTGGAGTTCACCAATACCTTCCATACCTTGTGCACCAAGATGGGTATCAAAGACTCCGAGCAACATTTGGTTCTGAAATACCGTGGGGCTCTACATAGATACATCTAGACTGAAATGGATTTTTTGGACATCTCATCACTCGATGATGCTTATCGATATGCTGTTAAAATCGAGCAAAAATTTAAGCACTAGAACAAACAAGATTTCAGATCTGTAAATCCGCAACAACCAAAGTACGATGAAGACCAACCTAACAAACAGTCTCCCGAAAACCAGTCCAAGACACAGGAAAAGAAGGGTCATGGGAAGACAAAGAAGGACACCAAAAAATGGTGCGATTTCCACAAAATCCCCTGGCACAATACTGATGAATGTCGCTCAAAATAGTCATTGGTGGCCGAGATCAAAGACAAGGAGCCGGACCCTGATTCAGAGTCCGATTCTAAAAATACTGGTAAATGACATATCATTGATATAGACCCCACTACTATTGTCACACCTGCAACAATTCAACCAGAAGAACCAACAAATCACGAAGAGGGGGAGTGCCTTTTTCATTCGTAGATGTGGGTGAAGGGGACCCCACTGCATTTTATTGTTGATAACAGAAGCCAAAAGAACCTCATCTCAGCAGAGGTCGTCAAACAGTTGGGATTGTCAAAAACACCACACCCGCAACCATACAAAATCAGGTGGCTTCGCCAAGGATGAGATCTCCGTGTCAGCCAGCAATGTCGATTGTCATACGACATCCAACCCTTCAAGGACGAGGTGTTATTTGATGTTTCCCCACTGGATGTCTGTGATGTTCTCTTGGGCCAACCATATATATGGAGACACCATGTTGTTTATGAGTCTCGACCCCGTAGTGTCATTGTTACTTTGGGGGGTCATCTCTACAGAATACCAGAGGTAGTTCCAACTATTGTTCCACCCAAAAAGTGTCGCAAGGTAGTATCTCATACCGCAAAATTCAACTTCTTCGCAATCTATTCAAAAGGGGAACAAAAGGACACTGCAACCACTACAGCCTCACCCCCTGCACCTTCTATCCAACAGAAGTAGGTCAACAAGGTTGTAGCAAAGAGAAAATATTCCTTCTGCACACCTTCCTCTCATGTAGCATGACTCGTTGAATAGCCTCAACTTCAATAGGTTCATGACAGACTTCCACAAACTAAGCAGCGCAACGTCCCCAACAATACAAGCAGCTCACCAAGATGTAGATCCAACAAATGATTTTCCCTCTCCCCCGGGAACTCAACACAATGGAGAACATTTATTCCTAATGAGGGAGGATTGATCCAGGTGAATATCAGTGGCCACCCACCTTTTCCGATTGGCTCAAAACAATTTTCTGGCAATTTTGGCAATTTACTATTTTTAGCAGGTTTTAACTTCCGGGGCCATTTTGAGGGCTTAAATGAAGGTTTTTTGAGATAGAGGTTTTCAATGATATCCAAAGGCATGATTGAGCCCCCAAAATGAATCTCCTCGATGATACCTTTCCAACTAGCTATCATACGCCTAAAACGGAGATCGTATGCAAAAGTTACGACCCCACGGAGTTGATGTACTAACTTACCCAAACGGGGCCCACATGAATTTTGGTGCTTCATCTCCTAGGGTTAGGTTTTTGGATGTCTAGGACTTTTGGCATTCTTTTTTATTGTAAAAAGGCCTTCAGAGCCTCATTGTAATCATCTTCTTGGGAATGCGAGTAGCCGTCACATCTCTTCTCAGAGATAAGCTACCATCATTCTAGTGAGTCTTTCACTCTGTATTTTTACAGTCTCTGTACATTTCTTTCATTAATAGAAATCATGTATTACTATATATCTGTGTTTATGGTTGCATCTCTAATACATTTTTGTTATATTATTGAATATCTGTGATATCTCTGATACATTTCTTTATTATATCTTTGATCTCATTTCGTGCCGAAAATAATCTGGATCAGATGCACCCTAGTCTTGAGCCACAATTTAAAGTTCAATCGAACAAGTTGCTAGCCACTAAGATTATATTCCCAATCATACATACTGAGTGGGTTTCTAACCTTGTACCATTAAGGAAGAATAATGGGGACATAAGGCTTTACATTGATTTCAGGAATTTAAACAGATCCTCCAAGAAATAAAAATATCCAGTGCCTCCTATGGAGCAAATCCTGCAATGTATATCTGGTTCAAAAATGATCTCTTTACTGGATGGATTCTCTGGCTATAACCAAGTTCTATTTTCCCATGATGATCAATTGAAAACTAATTTTCGAACCAAATGGGGAACCTATTCTTATAGGAAAATTCCATTCGGTTTGATCAACACTGGAGAAACCTTCCAAAGAGCGATGAACATCACTTTTAGAGGCCTAATTGGAGATTGTATTATGGTGTATTTGGATGAGGTTACTATCTTCTCCAAAGATAAAAATGACCATATAACCCATTTGAGAAGAGTATTCAACAAGTTCATGAGGTATGGTAGATTTCTCTATCCAAAAAATTTCTATTTTTGCAGTTGATGACTATTAGGGTTCATCATTTCCAAATATGGTATGAAAATCGAACCTGACAGGATTGAAGATATTTCTAGAATTCCTCCTCCCCATAACAAAAAATCTATGCAATATTTCCCAGGGAAGATAAATGTTTTAAGAATATTCGTCCCTAGCTTTGACGAGACAATGAAACCTCTTCAGGACATGATTAAAAAGAATGAAGAATTCAAATGGGGACCTAAATAAAAGGAGTCTTTCAATAGAGTCAAAGAAAAAATAGTACACACCATTGGATTACTGAGCCCATATTTTAGTCGAGGATTTATCCTCTACACATTTGCTTCAGACATTGCTTTTGCAACTATCCTAACTCAGAAAACCAGGAAGGAGATGAATTTCCTATTTCTTTCATGAGTTCAGGTTTAAAAGGAGCATAATTGAATTATCCAGAAGTGGAAAAAAAGGCGTATGATGTATTTAAGGTTGTAAAACATTTCAGGCCTTGCTTGATTAAATCAAAGACTAAGGTAATTGCCCCTTTTTCTATTGTGAGAAATATCTTAGTGAAAAAGGACCTAGGAGAGAAAATATCTAATTGGATAACAACCTTACAAGAGTACGATATGGAGATCAAACCTACTAAAATTTTCAAAGGGAAGGGATTATGTAAGCTAGTTGTTGAATAGGTAAGTGGTGAAGCACATGAATATGAATTGTATGAAGATCAAGGCTTTTTCGAAAGAGAATTTTGCTACATCCACATTAATTCCAACCAATGGTACTATGAAATGAAATACTACTTAACCCATGGGTCAGCCCCACATTATATGGAACCAAAGAAGAAGAGAGAACTCATGCTCAAATTATTCCAATATCAACTCATTCAAGGGATATTATGCATAAAACAATATGATGGTGTTTTCCTGAGATGCCTAGAAAATAGAGATGCATACACGGTCTTATCTGAACTTCATGATGGCCCACCTGATGGGAATTTTCGAGGTGACACTACTGCTCACAAGGTCCTCAAAGCTGGTTGTCACTATCCTAATCTGTTTAAGGACTCTCACATATATGTAAGAAAGTGTCAGGAATGTCAAAGGTCAATTGGAAAGGAAAATAAAATTGCATTTCCCTTGCAACTTGCTATTATAGAATGACCTTTTCAACAATGGGGTTTGGACATGATTAGGGAAATAAATCCCAACTCTTCTCATCTACACAAATATATCCTGATTGCTACTGATTGTTTCACTAAATGGACATAAGAAATCCCCTTGAAGAGAGTTAACAAAAATCAGGTGATATCTTTCCTTGAATCTTATATTATCAGTAGGTTTGGAATCATTGAGTCTTTGGTTTTTGATAATGCCAAGTACTTTTCTTCTCTAAGTTTAATTGAATATTCTCTTGAATGAAACATTAAAGTTAAATATTCAAAAAACTACTATCCATAAGGGAATGGACTGGCTGAGTCAATCAATAAAAACCTAATCAAAACCCTCAAGAGAACTGTCAATGATCATTAAATAAACCGACATCTGGCCCTCCCGAACGCCTTGTGGGCCAACATAATAAAACCTAAGTCATCTATTGGTAATTCTCCTTTCTTTCTAGTTTATGGACAAGAAGTGACTTTGCCTACCCATACCTTTTTTCCCTCTTTGCAACTTTCTCAACCTGTTCAAGATGAAGCGTCCTAGTAATGCAACAAAGATTAGATATGATATTAAAATTGGAAGAAGAAAGGGAAAATACCAAAAGGAAATTAATGCAACACCATGAAGTAATAAAAAAATGGTTTGATAAGTCATCTGTAGGAAAAAAAGACTTTCAGGAGGGAGATCTTGTTCTTAAGTGGGACAAAGAAAATGAGATTAAAGGAAAACATAGAAAATTACAAAAGTTATGGTTGGGCCCATATCTAATTCATTAGAAAATTGGGTCTCGAACATTCAAATTCAGAACATTGGAGGGAGACAAGGAGGATCTCCCTGTCAATGGTCAAATCCTCAAACGATACTTCTCCTGATCACCCAAGGTGATATAGCTTTTACATAGTATGATTCTCTTTGATGTTGAATTTCCCTTTAAAACTTTGTTATTTCTTTTATCTTACCTCTTTTTTTTTTCTATCACAATAAATCCCTTGCTAACCTATTTCACATTTGAATTAATGGAAGCTATTTTTCAAGCCTAATGAGAACCTTGCAAGAGAAAAAATAGTCAGGTACTCATTGTAATGATGAAATGTCTTTTGTTTGTTATTAAACAATTAAATTCGATTCACCAGTCTTTTGTTTGAGGAAGCCACCAATTTTTCATAACATGAGTGTGAGTCATTGAAGTTGACAGGAAACTAATTGCATGTGTGATCATTCTCATACACAACTCATGGTTCTTAAACATGATACCGTAACAACTTCGGGTGTCTTATGAATAATTCTCATGAGGCCTCCCTACCCTATAATTTCACAAGTTTAATAGAAGTCTGTTGGGGGAAGAACACATGAAGCAAAGCACAAACTGAGATCTACATATAAAAATGAATCTTTTATCACCCCGCTTCCCTCACACCCTACATGCATACACATATATATAACTAAAATCCAAAAGGGTGAACATTTACTGAAATAAAAGGGAAGTTGAAAGCACTATCATTAGTGTGGGAAGTATAAGTAAAATTGTTGGGGCTATGGACACTTGCTGGCAGTGGGTCTATGCTTGTATGATACCAAGGAAACCTTGTCGGGGCTAACGACGCTCACTGGAAATGAAGCAATTCTAGGAAAAAGAGATGAGGAATACATTGTGGTATTAAAACAATAAGGTATGAGCCTCTATGGTGTTCCACTCCTACCATATTTTCAAAATAAAATAACTAATTCCCTTTTTAATGTTCTCTCTTGAATTATCCTGAAGATCACCTAGCGCAGTCACTTTCTATAGACAAGTCTTTGAGGGGTCCACAGTACTGGTCAGCCTATAACTTTTGTGGAAAATTCAAAGACTTAAAAAATATTATTTGGTGGTTAATTTGAAACATAGATAATTGGTACTCCCATGCAAGTCATCATTTGTTGTGAGAACACAAAAACCCCACTAAAACTATTAGTTTTGGTTGGGACCCATACTACCAACATTTTGGCAAGGAACTACTCTTTACCTACTCGATTATTTATTCACTTACAAGCTTAATGTTTTCTTATGGTCACCGAATCCAGAGAGAATTAGCTCTTGATAAACCCTCAGTTTTATCAAATGACCTTGGTCCTTATCTCTTCATCATCTCTTTTCTTTCCACTCTTCAATGATCTTGAGACCATAAATCCCGACGATGATGCCTCTATAACATCATCATCAGGGAATAACGATTGAAGATGATCTTTTGTAATTTTTCCTTGAACTCAATGACAAATCGTCCCTATGTATAAATCCATTTCATCATCCAAAGGGCATGGCATGATTGGTTCCTCAAATTGCATTAACATGATTCTTTACTTGGGCCTATTTCCCCATTTCCCCGTCACTTCATGATACCACCATTAGACCCACACATGGTGATCTTATACTCATAGATTATTTTTGGTGAAACATTTCTGTCATTTGTAAACACTTCGGGGTTATCCCTCTGTTCTTTCCTTTGCAAAGTGTCGACAACGACAATGCTTAGACAAATCACTGATGACTAATCTCATCCTACAATTGAAATCTGTCTAGTGGTCACTGACTGTATCATAGCCATTAAAACTACACTACCCCCTCACCTGACCCACATGACTATTTTACTGTGATTCCACAACAATAATGGAGAGGATTTATTTAAGTGACCGAATTAATAAGTTTGTAAGATTATTTCCAACCTTTAGAACTTTCCTCGAGAACAATGACAGACTTAAATATTTCATCGTTGAAAGATGGATCTTCAATATTTATCATATAGGAATCTTTATTATGAACCTCTGACGATGATGAATTATCGATGATTCCTTACCCCTATCAGTTCTGCTCCTCCAATGATACGATTAATGGTCATGATCCCTAGATTGTCTGTAAAAATATTTATGGCACCGCGTACAACTCTCACCAAGTCAGAGTTGTAACACATTTCTTAATTAATTGTACAAGGATTTGGAGGGATTTGATAAGTGTTAAAACATTTTGAATATTTAATTGACCTTACTTGTCTGTATTACCACCAAGAAGAATAGGCACTACTGTTGCATAAGTTTGGTTGATTTCTCTGTTGATTATTATTTCTGGTTTACAAGTGAGTGTTTCATAAATCATTTAACAACTTTTATCTGTATTACTGTGGTGATGAACTTATTTGTCTTAAATGTATGGTTTATGCAGGAGGAAAAATGTCTCGGATGACAACAAGAAAAGGGAAACTCCAAATATCGGTCATGCATGTTCCTACTACAATTCCAAACTCTTTCAATATCTTCGATACAAACAGCCACGATGTATTGGAACATTGCTTCATCTATTGTGATATTTTTGACATGTTTGAGAATTAAATATTCCTTCCTAATGATACATACAATGATTAATACAAAAATATCCTCAAAAGTGACATCTTCATAGTAGTTTCTCGCTCGAAACGCTTTCCTTACAATGATGTTGTGAGGTGGTGTTTTGCCCATTTATAGAAAGATACATGATTGATAGTCAATGCTTTGGGCCTGTTATCCCCATTTTGTGGATAACTAAGGAGATTATGTCTCAAGGCCCTCAGGTTGAAGATATGGAGTGTTGAGAGACTACATGACCAACAATACCCTTTTGCATAGTTGGAAACCCCTCTCACCACCACAGATGGCCATAGATTTTCAGATGTAATCCACCAGATCAAATGGCTTCCAGAAGGTAGTGGGCCTTGCTCCATGAGGTACAAGTCAATATTATGGTGAGAATAATTTCAATATTTAACCCAATTTAGTATGTTGTATCTTATATTTCTCTATATTTCATGATATATTCTTGGACATTATGCCTTTTTCCCTGCTTCACCTTGGTGGATGACATTCTTCCCTAGTAAGTGGTCCTCCTTGGGGATGGGTTTGCTATTAGGAACAACCTTAATGATCCATCATACTGTTCCCGACCAAACTTACCACTTTCCATCATTATTCTCCTCCATTTACTTATATCTTGGTATTTTAGGGTGTATTGAACCAAGAAGGGGTTGTCCCTCATTCTATGGAAAGAAGGGGTCGAAGTCCCAGAGGGATTGATGTTGGGTAAAATATAAAATCCTAGTATGAAACTTCCAAATGATTTTCTCGGGGATAACCCAAGAAAGTAGTGAAACTCTTATATTTGAGTAAAGGGGAACCACAATATAATAAAGAATGATTGAAAGGTTAGTTGAAGGATGTGAGGTCTCATCACAAGCTGACCTATCACGCCCATGAATATCTAGTGGTATGAAATTTCCATCATCTGGTCACCAAACCATGGTAATGGATCTCAGTTGCATGGCTGAGAGAAAGGGGGTCTCATCATGAGCCAACCTTCTCATTTCCACTAGATGTTTGTGGGTTACATTGCCATTATTTGCTCACCACGCCAGGGTAGTGACCTTCAACCTCTCCTTAAAATTATGAAAGAATAAAAGAATGGCAAGTAATGGGATTGGAAAAAATGCATTATAGATAAAGGTACCACACACCCTCTACAAAGGCACCCATTAATGAGATACTACGACCCCTTGTATGCCACGAGCCCTATGCCCATTGAGTCTTGACACAAACCACTTCATCCACTTTACATGGCTTAGAGAGGGATCTCTTGGAAACTCTCCTTTACCTAGGGAAAGATCTACCCAATAGGACATCTCGTCAACCCTCCCATATTCAAGCTTGACAAGTCACATAGTGTATTTGAGAAATTAATTGTTTGATATAGTGATATTTGATGCACATGCTTAGGTGGCTCATTTATTGATTGGATTCACTTATCATGATGTTATGACTTGAGATCCTTGGAGGGTGTTCTCATTTTTCTTTGCAAGACCTAGTTGGTGGACAATTTTGGGAGAACAAGCCTAACTTGGGCTTCCATGAGGTTGCAAGCCCACAGGTTGGATTCCAAGGGCCCACATTCCAGATGAACAATATCAAACTTGAAAGGCCTTGAAGATGACTTGGATGATGTATCCTCTCCCCCACATGCCAAATTTTTTCCTATGAGAGGAAAAACGTCTCCTTTTTTTAGCATGAAATCTCTAGGGGGGTTAGGGATTGGTGGTGATGTAGCCACTCATTGGCACATGGAAGTTTTGACGAGAAGAAGGTATTCACCATGAGGATATTGTCTAGATGCTTGACATGTGGCCTTTGGAGGCCTACCCATGCTTCTCCAACACCAACAACATATTCTAAGTGGAAAAACATCCCCTAAAGGGGAGACGTCCATGTAAAATTAGGGTTTTATTTGTGCAAACATGAAACTTTAAATAAATTGTTTAATATTACTTTGTTAAAGGGGGGAAAATTAGGGTTTTTGACCCCTAGTCTTGTGGTTTACCCCTTAATTTATGGACAAGTCACTTTAGTGACATTTTGTTTAAATAAGAGATCATAAGATCTCATTTTAACATAACTCTCCCTCTTGTGAGAAGTATTGGTCTGAAATTTTCGTTACACTTGGATTATTTTGCATCTTGTGCTATGGAATAATGATTTTTGGTTATGGTGTGATAATGTTAATAGTGTGCTATCTCTAGGAGGTCATTCTCTTGATTTTGTGGAGGTTTACTTTGGAATGTAAATGTTTTTTCTTGAATGATATGGTCTCTTTACTTTGTTATTATCATTTATAATTCAAGATAAGGTTGTTTTTTACAAGGCTAGACAAGGAGTATAAGGATATACACCCATATCCTAGTTTCCGCCATAATTGCTAAGATTTTAAAGTTATTTTGCAAGGGTTTAGTTGAGGAAGTAAGAGGATTTACACCCCTCATATTCAAACCCTAGATAGGCTACTTTCCTTGGGAAGTAAGAGGATTTACATCCTCAAGGATTTAGTAACCCTAGATCTTTATTTTTGACCCCATTAACCCATAACTAAAGGCACTAGTCTTGCATTGGAGAAACAAATTATTGCATTGGGAAACATGATTTTTGGTCATTTTTACTTCTTGCAAAGTGGATTGCATTCCTTGTGCCTTGGGAAACTCATAGCCACTAGGGCATCCCCATCAAGGGGCTACTTCTTGCCGTTGTTATAAAATTACATATTCAGCCATTAGGGCTGCATAAACCCTAACTCATTTTCTTGAATAACTCTCTTATACACCATTGGATTTTGCTCAAACTTTGCACACTTATTCTTCTTAGTCTAGCGCACTTTTTGGAAATGTTTGAGGGGTTTTTCAGTGTCTGATTTTCTTTCTGTAATACATTGGATGTTACAGCCATAAGGATGATATAATTTTCTTCAGACAAGTGTTTACAACAACCTTATATTTTTATGCTAGAATATTGGTTTTTCATCTTGAGTTTAGCTAGTCATTAACTAGTCTTTCTCTTTTATATTCTAATTGATCTCTATCATTTATTGAGCAGCTTGTAGTACCATATTATTTCTGATATATATTGTTATATATTGCTGCAAATTAGAGACAACAAGCTTAACTTTCTGATCCAACTAACATACATCATTGCAAAGTGGTGTTTCTTGTGTCTCAGGCGGGTACTTTCACCATCTACAGGTTACTCAACATACTTGGAAACCCTTGGAACTTCCCAAGACTTCATTCCACACATTTCACTCCACTTAGAATTGACTTCTAGGGGCTACACTTCCATCTCTATCTCATTCTCTATAAGGTCACCGGGATCACCTCCCTAGAGTGACCTACTCACCCTTGAAGTGCGAGGCCTACATTGAGGTGACATTGGGTGTAGGATTCCCAAGTTGTAGCACTTTATTTTTTGGTTGGTTCAGGATTTTCCAAAACTACAACTTGCACTATAACAGGGCCTCCCAATTTCCTCATTCAAATAAGAAGACGTCAAGGTTAGATATAAAACCCCAAAACCACTGTTTTGTTGAATCAATCATTCTTGGAAAAGTTCGGGATTGATCACAACAATTTTGAAACCTTTATGGAAGATTGGTTCATTGATGAAGAATGACCAACAAAAAAGGGAGAAAGAAATGTCCCGGCACAATATTAAAAAAACCCTTATAGAATTATGAATTCTATGATTTTTAGACTCTACAGTGAAGAGACCAACAACCACTTCAATATGGAATGGTTTCATATGGCCTACACAGTGGTTAAAAATGGCCAAGATTTCAATTGGGAAAACATCCTATCATTAAACATCACAAATTGACTCTTGGACCCTAAAAGTATGAGAAATCCTAGTTTCTTCATGTCATCCTATCTTATAGACGTGATTTGTGCAACCAACTCTTTCCCTATTTTTAATTGGGCTTGGACCCCAGATCAAGGCCATATGCATGTGTATTGTTCTAAGTAATGGAAGGATAACTACAAAGAGAATTTTTATGATATTTGTGATCATTTTCTCGCTCCCCTACACAAATTCATGTTTGGTTCTTACCCACATAGGATATCCCCTGGAGCTATAAAAAAACATGAAAGGGATCGAGGACTGGTACATCAAGAAGTATTATACCTACATCAGAATATTTGGGGCCACAAGAACATCATATTGGTTACCAAATTATGTACCCGATAAACTACTGGAAAGAGAGATATCCCATCAGAAAATAGAAAAGGGAGCTACGACTTATTTATTAGAGAAAAAAAAGGTACTGGCCCATATTTTCTCTTCACATAGGCTTGTTTTTCTGCAAAATAAGAAACAAGTCGAAAAGGAGGTTGAAGCCCTAAAATTTCATGACCCCCAAAATGTAGTATATGAACATATGAGGATTGTTAAATTGGCACCACAGATTGTGTACAAATCCCATTTTGCCGATGATATTTTGCGGGGTTGCTTAAGTTTTGAAGAGGCAATAGAAAGACTCACCACTGAAACAACCTAAGAATGACTGAGGAAATAATAAGACTAGGATAGAACCTTGAGACTGGAACAATTTAAAACCCTACTCCTAAAAGATAAAGAAATATTGGAAACTAAAGAGCTAGAAAAGAGAGAAAAGGAAGCAGAATTGGCAAGAAAATTTGATGAGGCAGAAGAAAGGTACCAACATATAAAGAGGAAGGAGGTTGAAGATAAAAAATCCGAGTTGGAAAAGAAAAAAATTAAATATATTTCCTCTGAAAGAAATAATGAGGATAAATACAAAATTACAAAACCAGAGAAGGAAAAGGAAACAAGTGCAAATCAAGAAGCATTGGTAATGTTATCGCACAAGTTGTAGGTTGGGAAAATCATGAACCAAATCACAATATGGTGACAACTAAGAGAACACCTACCCACTATCACCTCAAATAGCTATTCCCATCACTTTAGAGGTGAAGTGATCACCTCAAGGGGTGAATCCTAGGTGACCCTAGGGGGAAATGGGAGGGAAAGTGAGATGATGAGATGAATTCCCCTATAGGTCAAGTTTATAAGTGGAATATGGCTTTGATGACACACATCAAAAAAAATTTAAGGTTTCCAAGTCTTTGAGTACCTACATAAAGTGTTTGTACCTTCCCAAGACACAAGAAAAGCCAAATGTACGAAGTATATATTAGGTGGAAAATCAAGTTAATCTTCTTATACCCATTTGAAGTAGTCAAAAACATATATATCAACAAGTAAATAGTTTTTATAGCTGATAAATAAATGCCAAAAGTCAATATAATGATACACGAGCTAAGATAGGAATAACTAGTACAACTCAAGATTGAAAGAGAAAAAATTTAGCATAAAAGTAAGGATGTTGTAAATAGGCACAACATAGATACTATATAAGCCTTATTTCTATAGAAAACAATTTTTTACAGCAGAAAAATCATCCACCAAAACTTGCAAATGATCCACCCAAAAAGTGCGCTGGAACTAATAGACTATAGGGGGAAATTACTAGCAACTTTTGACGATTGAAAAGAGAGTTATTTAGAAAGTTGTTTAGGGTTTTTTGCAGCCCTAATGGCTATATATTAAGGTATTAAGAATATAAATAACTTCTTTGAGAGACACGATGCCTTTGTGGCCTTAGAAATCTTATAACACATAGAAAACATTACAACTTAGATGATCTCAATATCTCAACTTCTTACGATTACCAATGCAATAATTTATTTCTCCAATGCATGAAGATTAGTGTCTTGTTGTTGGGTAAATGGATTCTATTGATGAAACAATTTAGATGAATTATTTCCTTGGGGTTGTAAGCCCTTTTACTCTCCAAGGAAAACCATAAACAACAAGGAAAACCTAGGAGGGCGTAAGCCCTTTTACTCCTCCTAGTATCCTTTGCACCAAAATTATTTCAAACAATTACAATGGACTTGGAGGGAGTTTTATTCCATTATACTCCCCAATAAATCATCACATTAACCTTACAACCAAGAAAAGAGAGAAATAAACATGAAATCCTTACCTAGTTGAAGCATTAACAAGATGAAACCCTAATTCACCAAACAAATTCCACTATAAAGAAAGAAACAAGCCTCCAAAAGAGATAGCACATCATCCATCTATCCAATAAAAAATATAAACCATCACAATATAATGTAACCAAGATATACAAAGAGAGTTTCCCAAGTAGGGCACAAATTTCAGCCAATGTAGTCTTCTCACAATGGGAGAGCTATGTCAAAATGAAATAGAGTTAATCTCTTTTTATACAAAATGTTCTAAAACATGTTTTTCCACAAAACTTGGGGTAAAACAAAAGTTAAGGGGTCAACAACCCCTTTACAAAAATACCATTATTTAATTCATACTTCGCACATAATAGGAATGCTAAAAATAAGACGTCGCCCCTATTTTGGGCAACATTTGGCACTTTTGGTCAAGTTATTGAGTTGGAGAACGAAGTGCTAGGACTCCAAAGGAAAATAGTCTTCAACCAAAGCCTTTCTTCCTCGATATATGGGCCTATTCCTCCAAAACGTGCCAAGTATCTTCAATCACCACCAAACCCTAACCCTAGGGTGATGTTAAGCCCTCAAAAGGTAACATTTTGGCCCTTTTAAGCAAGTCGTTTGGCATGTAAGGGCTGGGTAAGATCATCCAAGGTTTCCTCTAGGAATCCAAAGACATGTCATCATCATTTGAAGTATTGTGGGCCCTAGGCATCCAACCTGTGGGCTTCAAGCCCCATGGAAGCCCAAGCTAGGATTGTTCTTCCAAAATTGTTCACTAACTAGGTCCTACAAAGACAAATGGATATGCCCTCCAACGATATCAAGTCAAATGAATCATGATGAGTAAATAAAATCAATAAAAGATCCATATAAGAATGCACATACAAAATACCTTGTCAAAATAAATAAATTTTCAAAGACCCTATGCAATTTTCCAAGTTTAGGTATGGGAGGGTTGACAAAATGACCTATCGGGTGAATCGTACCTCAAGTTTAGGGGTGTCTCTTGAGGGGAACTCTTTCTAAGGAATGGGGATGAGGTGTAATGGATGGGGGGAAGAATTTTGTGCATGGGGTTAATGCCATAAAATGGTTTGTAGTGTCTCATTTATGGGTGCCTTTGTAGAGGGTGTGTTGCACCTTCATTTTCAATGCAACCTTTTTGAAAGCCCATTTATTGTCTTTTATTATTTTAGGGTGTTTATAGGTTGAAGCTAAGGTGGGGATTCTACCTAAGCATGAAATAATATGCCCACCTTGACTCTAGCCTAGTCACATCATGATTCCCTAAGTTGAAAACATGTGTGGGGCTTCTACCTAAGCATTAAAAACAATGCCCACACATGCTCCACCTTGGTTGGAATTTTGTTATTAGTTATTTTTCACGGGTACCATCAGTTTCTTATGCGAGATATTTCATTATCCTTAGGATCCTTGGGTGAGCATATAGAAGGTTAATGATTGGAATTTATCTTTTTCCATCTACGAGCCTCTGGGTCTTCAACCCCTTCTTCCCATGAAATGAGAGACAACCCCTTCTTGGGTCAGTACACCCGAAAATACCAAAAGGTAAGGAGGCGAGGGGATGAAGTGTGGAAAGTGACAAGTATGGTCAGGAATGACATGATGACTTGTCAAGAGGACCTCCCAGTAGCAAACCTATCCCTAAGGGTGACCCACTTTCTAGGGAACAATGTCAACCACCAAATTAAAACATGGAAAATATCATAATGTCCAAGAAAACATTACATAATCAAAAGCAGTAATAGATGCAAAAAACTCAAATGCCTCAAATATTGAAATGTCACTCACCATAATACTTGGCGTGTACCTCATGGAGCAAGACCCAATGTCTTCCGGAAGCCATCTGATGTGGTGGGTACCATCGTGATGAACCTGGGGTTGTTGTGGTGAAGTGGGTCTCTATCTATGCAAGTGGACATTGTTGGTCAAGATATCTGCAAGATACCAGATATATAAAATATGCAGAACAGAAAGGAAATGCTAGAAATAACAGAATAACAGTAAAATATCCAGCATAATCTTCTCAATACACAGAAGCGATATATGAAATAGCAACAGAAATAGCACTTGAACAGAAATAGCACTTGATTCAGATAGCAATGTTCACAGGCCTCTTCGAGGGGGCAACCTCCAATCGAGCA
>JASDQU010740019.1:131977-169784 GCA_032191745.1 Picea mariana
TTAGGTCTTCTTACATCCGCCTTATTCTATTTTATTGAAAGGTCTTATTAATATTGACCTTTATTACATCCGAATACATTAATCTACCTATGTGCGGGTTAGGACCTTAACAATATCTCTCAGTAATCCATGTTTGAAACCTAAGCGCCTCAAGGAATCATCTACTTAGTTATCCATAGGAGTTGGGGATAACATCTGGCTCTTACTTGGGGACATGTACTCATCGTAGAGTGCATGATAACCACAACATATCCTAGTGTAATTGTGCCTACATTAAAACATAACACTGCAAAATATAGGGTGGTTCTATCACCCTTCGTCCATATACATCAAAACCAAAAATGAAAACTGATCTAGAAAATAAAATTTTATCATTTTTTTCAAAAAATATAAAATAAACATGAAATCAATAGGCAACTAGAGCTAAATGAAATATGAAATTAAGATAAACTATTATTATCAATCAAGATGCAAATGCAAGAAATAAAATGACCTACCTACTTACCTGGGGCATGGGCCCTGAAGAAGTCAAGTTCCTTGAATATAGGGTCGAAGAAGAGGCCCATCCACTGGTAATGGAATCTTTCTCCCATCCACATATTTCAAATAATACTTCTCTTTCTCAGACTTCTTCTTGATGATGTAAGGGTCAAGCCACGATTTTTCGTCCTTCTGGTCATATTTAGGATTTCTCTTCTTCTTGTCCCACATGAACACAATAATTCCTTCACTTTAGTTGATGTAAGGGATATTATCAATGTAAGGATAGGAAGGCAGTCCTTTGTTGACTACATTCTTGATGGATTCTTCACGTTCTTTGTCTTTATTATCTTCTTTATTCAATATATGGATGGACCCTGGCTCTTTCCCTTGGAAATTTTCAATATTTTCTTTGTATTCATCTATCCTTCAGAGTATAATATCTATGCAGTCCTCCTGCATGAAAGGGTAAGTCCCGTGGATCATACTCAATGGTGTCTAAAACCTCATCAAACACATCCTCACTTGTATAGCCAGGACTATTGGAATCCATCACATGTTTGTCGGCTCACTCTCGACTATATATTACCTCAAAGGTGCCATCACCCATAGGGATGTGTGCATGGGTAAGGTCCATGCTAAAAACTCCTCCAAGAGAAACAAACCAACTCCTTGATAAGAACATCCCTTAAGCATCTGGGACATCAATCACTACTATGTTCATTAAGAGGATGATATGCATAAAATCAACCATGAAAACCACATTCTCACACAGTCCATAAACCTTGACCCTTTTAGAATCAATGCCACACACATTTCCATATGGTCAGGTCATCTTCAAGCCAAGTTGTTCCATCACTTTCAAAGAAATGACATTTTTTAAGGCTTTGGAATCTAGCATACAATTGTTTAGGTGGATTCCATTCATGCCCAAGGAAAGATAGAAAGGATGGTTTTTGTCCCTTTGTCGATAAAGATACATGGTGTTCAAGATGATTGGAGGGTACTCCATTTTAGTTGGTACCTAAATAACTTCAAGATTTGCCTCCTCACAAAATGAAATTTTCACATTTTTGTTATAGGAACTGTCATATTCAACTTCCCAAACATGGCTACAATGTCTATTTTCAATTGAATCTCATCTTATGTTGGAGTTGGATTTGGAAGAAATTAATGTACTCGAGGTGGAAGTGGTGGGACCACCTTCTTTTCATATGGAGGAGTAGTGATAGGTTGTGATAGAGGGGATGAAGCTTTATTTTTTCTAGTGTATGTCAAATATTCCCTCTTCCTTAATTCCTTCATTTGATCATCTGTCAACTGATTCAAAAATCAAAGTGTCCCCTCTCTTTCCCCCTATCTTCTGGCCTTGTCAATCTGTTCCCGTGTGACCTCTTCTTCTTGGAAGTTATAGATCATATCCATGAAGTTCATACTATTGGGAGAAGCTTCGTCTTGTTGGGGACAATCATCCTCTCAGTGAGGTTCTTGACACGAAGAACACCACATTGTCTGCTCTATGTTAACCATTCCAATTGGGTTCAAAGTATAAAGGGACTTTGCCTCTTTTTGAGGCCTTGGTTTCCAACTTGTCGCATCTCTCTTTTGTCTAGAAAAATGACGTCTAGAGGTAGATTGATTGCTTTCCATAGTGGTCAATCTGCCCATGATCTGATTCTAATCTTGGATGAATTGAGTACTCATCTGATCTATCTTCTGAGTAAAGAGGGAAATTGGATCATAAAAACTACTACTAGAAACCTTAGTCTTTGGATCCACCTTGGCACGAGGATATTGAAAAGGGTCAACCTTTGAGTCACGAATATTCTCTTCAATTTCTGCACTATACTCTTTGGCTTGTGCCAAGGTGGCGGGATTCTTTTCCTTCAGAATGAAACATAATTTCCATGGACATTATAAAAGGAGAAAACCAAATTCATAACCAAAGTCAGAACCCAAGTCAAACTGTTGTTCTGGACATTATAAAAGCAGAATCCATCAAGATGAATGAAGGACTCCGGGACACATAGAAGTAATTCTTCTACTCACTCAAAAAAATACATAAGGCCAAATCTGATCATTGAGTTTGCAGGTAAAAGATATGCAAGAAAAATAACAAAATGCCCAAGAGGCCTACACCAGAGTTACTGAATGGCAGGATATTCATCATAACTCCCCCAAAACTATGCTTGTATATTCAAACAAGTAAATAATTAGAGATCTATGAATCTTGAATTTAAGGATGGAAAAAATCATAGATATTAAGAACACCCAGAAACAAGTCAGTATAACAAGAAAAGAACTGTGGAAGTCATCCGACAACCTACTCACACAATTTAGAATGGATCCCCTAAGAGATTTAGAGAATAAATCATAAACTCAAACAATGGTAGAATATGTGGAAAACATGAGAGACCTCAACATTAAGTCCATCAAATTTATCAACGAAGTTAATGCAAAAGTTGTAGAGACAAGGTTAATACGGCATGTGAAGTTAATTTAGTTAATTGAAGATTCCTTGAAATATGTGGAGCATAAATTAAAGACAAAAATTATAACCCCCATCTGCAGCAGTGAAATGAATCTTGGAAGGACACAACTATGCTAAGTGGATACTATACTTGAGGACTTCAAGATATGGAAAAGCTTCATAGACAAGATACAACCGCCAAAGCCCACTTGATTATTGTATTGTAATCGAATTTTGTAGTAGAATCATATTTTGTAATCATTGTAATACTCTAATTGGGAAAGAGAACTGAAGCATCATTTCATTCCTCTAACATTTGTCAGTTAGAGAAATACGTGAATCTTCTCTTCATATTCTATAAAAGAGATGAATGTAAGGAGAAGAGGACTTTTGTTCTTTTGCAATTCAGATGGTATTACTACTTTCATTTGAATAAAGAGAAAGAGGCATTTTGGGAGATGTGTGATTATGGTGAATGTGTTTGAGATTTTTCTTAATGCTTTACTGCTTATCTGTGTTCTACAAGTTTAATTGTGTGAACTATTTCTACAGTTTTCTATCAGTCATATGTTATCACATATTTCCTTTATTAAATACAGTTATAGTGTTATTAAACTGAAGCACACTTTTTTATTAACATGTTTAATTGCATTACAACTTTAATCATCATATGACTGTATGGATTATTTATAACTCACAATATATCTTACATGGTTGTGTTTAATACCTGTTAGTTGGCCCCTCATAGAGATAGGTTTAATTTAGTGTAGAACTACATCTTAGTTTAGTTTTAGTTAGCATCATCCTAGTTTAATTTTAGATTTTAATTCATGTGAGAACCTTCGGTTCCTATGTTCATATTTAGATAGTTAATTTAATATTGGCAACCAGGCCAACATTCTAGTCGAAAAATCTATCCGAAATAAGTGTGGGTCTAATTGGGAGCTGCCATCGGGCATTTGTTATAGAAAGATTTGCCTCACACTATGCAATCTTGCATAGATGGCCTTTTTCCATTTCCTTATGCATAATTTTCATCCCTTTTTGCAAATCCCAGATCTAAAAATACATGTTTTCCACACATACGCACCTTTCCCACTATACATCATGTGTATACGCAGGTTGCACCACTACATCCCGCATACATTGGGAAATCTGCCTAGAAATGAAAAATGGTGTCGGGTTTCCATGTCACAACATGAGATCAATGATCCTTGGCCTTCCATATACTGGAAACATTCTGACTCGGCCCTTCAATTCTATTTGAAGGCTATAAATGGGCCAATTCCTAGCTATGGAAAGGAGGAGAAAGAATTCAACTTTGAGAGCAAAGTTACTCTGGAGGAATTATTCACTTCACATTGAGTCTGCATCCCTTTTTACTTTAAATATGAACATAGTGTTCATCCCCCAAGCTCTTCCCTTACTAAGTGAGAACTCCATTGTCTCTCTTATATGAGCTTGCCTTTGGTGGAGGATTGTGTTAGAGCTTAATCTATTATTAGGTTTCTTTTGAATTTACTAGATAACCATAGAATATATAGGATCACTGAGAGAAACACAATCACGAGAGACACATCCTTTAGCCTTGGAAACCCTCATGGGGGAGAAAACCCAACAAAATTTTTCTTAATATAGATAGTCAATACAATGCCAAGAGAATAAAACAAACACTACATAAATTCCTCTCCCAAGTAATGCGCCTCTCTCTCTCTCTCTCTCTCTCTCTCTCTCTCTCTCTCTCTCTCTCTCTCTCTCTCTCTCTCTCTCTTCCTTCTTCTCCAATTGCAGATCCAAACTTGCGCTCTGGATGATCAAGTGAGTGAGTGAACAAATGAGGTGTTGGCCTCCTTTATTTATACAATCTGGTAGGTGATGAAAGGAAGTGTATTTTCACTGGCAGGTTCGACTTCTCATTCTGGGTGGTTAGAACCACCTTAATTTATTCTAGGGTGTGACTTCTCATTTTGCATATTACAATTAGGGTTTGACCAATCCGCAAAAGGGGATTTGGTCATTTACAATTCCCAACATGATCAATCCACAAAAGGGGATTGATATAATGAATAATACATCAATAATAACGCAGTTACAATATTTCAACACTCCCCCTTAACAAGAAGGGTATTCTACAACAACATTAGGTGAGAGAGAGAGAAGGAAACAACATCTGGAACATTGACTGGCATATCTATAAATCATTGGAATTTTTTCTCATCATCTATAGTAGCAACAACACAACACAAAGGATGGAGCATCATCAACATCAGCACTAGGCTGAGAGTCTTTAGCACGAAGATGGCATCACAACACAAAGCTGGCTACACAATATCATCAGCATGAAGCTGGCATCACATTATGAGACTGGAAACACAACATCATCAAAAAGAAGATGACATCATAGCATGAGACTGGAAACACATCATCACAGCATGAGGTTGGCACACATCATCACAGCACGAGGCTGGAACACATCATCACAACATGAGGCTGGAACACATCATCACAAAAAGAGGCTGGCACATCATCATCACAGCACGAGGCTGGTACACATCATCAAATAATGAGGCTAGCACATTATCATCACAGCATGAGGCTGGCACATCATCACAAAACGAAGTTGGCACACATCAACACGAGGCTGGCATCACAGCACTAGGCTAGTAGCAAAACACTACTCCCCCTTTCGAGGGAGGTCCTTTTAGACTACACCAAGATTATCTCTAAAGTGTTCAAACTTTACACGAGATAGAGGCTTGGTCAACACATCAACAACCTGTTCATCTATGCTAACATATTGGAGCTTTATGGCTCCTCTCTGCACCATATCACATATGTAATGATATCGGATCTCTATGTGTTTTGACTTGTCATGGAACACATGGTTCTTTGTCATATTTATGCAGCTCTGGTTATCACATAGGATCATGTTTTCTTCCATATCTAGATCGAATAGACCTATCAACAAATTTTGAAGCCATATGGCTTCACAACTAGCAGAACATGAAACAATCTATTCTACTTCTGCCATGTTGAGAGAAATGCTTTATTTTTTCCTACTCTACCATGAGATCATGGCTGACCCCATAATGAAACAACATCCTGAAGTGTTCTTTCTGTCAGAGACACTTCCAGCCCAATCTGAATCAGTATAACCACTTACTCTGAAGTCATGATCTCCATTATAACTGAGACCACAATCTAATGTACCCTTAAGGTACCTCATCACATGTTTTGCAGCAACTAGGTGAACATGTCTGGGTTCAACCAGAAAATGACTCAAGGTGTTCATAGCAAAACAAATATCTGGCCTAGTGTTCTTCGGATACATCAATGATCCAATGATCTGTCTGTACAACGTAGCATCAATCAATTCTGACAAAGTTTCAAACGAGATCTTCAACTTTGTTTCCATGGGTGTATTCATGGATTTTCACTCCAACATATCAAATATATTCAGTATTTCAACTGCATACTTCCCTTGGTTAAGGAAGATCCTCTCTAGGATTTTCCAGACCTCAAGACCTAAGAAATAGCGCATTAGGCCAAGGTCTTTCATCTCAAATTATGCAGTGATCTTCTTATTACATTCAGTCATGAGATTTTCTTCTCTAGTTACGAATAAGTCATCCACATACACCAATAATATAACATGCTCAACATTCATAACCTTGAAGTAAATGTTAGAATCAACTTTACTCTTGGTAAATCCCAAGTTTGTTAGAAAACTGTCAATTCTTCCATACCAAGCTCTAGGAGATTGCTTCAATCTGTACAGATCCTTCTTCAACTTACAGAAATGAGTCTTCCTGTCTTCAACTTCAAATCCTTGAGGTTTTTCTATATACACTTCTTCTTCAATGACATCATTCAAGAAGACAATTTTCACGTCCATTTGGTGTAACTTCCACTTCATCTTAGCTGCAAGGGATATGATGGTTTTGATCAAAGTGTATCTGGCTACAGGAGCAAATGTCTTTTCATAGTCAATGCCTTCCTTTTGAGAAGAGCCACGAGCAACGAACCTTGCTTTATATTTATCAATATTTCCATCAACAACATGTTTTATTTTGAAAATCCATTTGGAAGATACCACATCCTTGCTCTTCAGTCTGGGAACTATTTCCCATACATCATTCTTTATGATGGATTGGTATTCTTCTGTCATGGCATCTGCCCATTCTTTCTTCTGAATGGATTTTTCAAATCAGGTAGGCTCCTTGTCTAAGATATCACACATCAAATCCATATAACTAGAGAATGGCTTAGGTTTCTTCACTTGTTTCATGGTTCCTTCATGGACATCATACTTCTCTCCATATTGATAAGTTCCCTTGCCCAGGCTGGCTTTCTCTTGTAGGAGATCGTCATATGGGGAGGTTCTTGAGATTCTACTATGTCATGGTCTTCTAGAATCTCCTCATCAGGGGAAGCTATGACTTCCCTCACTGGTTCTGCAACTATAGGAGCTACAGGTTCCTCTTCATATATTTCTTCAAGCTGACATCTTCTTGATTTCTTGAGTGTTGTATCTTCATCAAAGGTTACATCCATGCTAATCTCAATATGATGGTAACCTGGTATATAAACTTTGAAGGCCTTGGAGACCTCACAGTATCCAACAAATATTCCCTTCTTTCCTAAAGGGTCTAGCTTGGTTCTCTTCTCTTTTGGAATATGTACAAATATTGGGCAGCCAAATATTTTGAGATGGCTTACTTCTAGCTTCTTTTCAGAGAATATCTCTTCAGGGGTACTAAACCCAAGTGCACTATGGGACAATCATTTTTGTACATATACTGTTGTTTTTGCTGCTTTTTCCTATAAGCACATTGGAAGATCTTGATCATGGATCATGGTCTTCACTGCTTCCATTATAGTTTTGTTCTTTCTTTCTGCTACACCATTTTGTTGAGGATTGTAGGGAGTGGTGAGCTCCCTCTTGATCCTGACATATTTGCAAAAGTTTGAAAACTCTTTTGAGGTGTATTCTCCTCCATTATCTGACCTGAGTATCTTGATATTTTTTTCTGAAAGATTCTCTATCAAGGCTTTGAATTCCTTGAATTTGTTGAACACTTGATCTTTTGATTTCAAAAAGTAAACTCGGGTTTTGCGAGAATAGTCATCAATAAAATATACATAGTATACATACCCAATGATGGAGGATGATGGAATTGGGCCATGCACATTTGAGTGAATGACCTCTAGGACTCCTTCTGCTTTACTGTCTCTCTTCTGAAAATGGTTCTTGATGTTCTTTCCTTGTGCACATCCATTGCACACACCTTCATGGTCAACCTTGAGTTCTGGTAGACCTGTGACTACCTTGATTACATAAGGTAATGCTTTGTAGTTGATGTGTGCTAATCTTATATGCCAAAGTTCACATGGATTCTCAATGGAGTGGATCATGGTTGCTTCTGAGTGACCCTTTAGCTTATACAAGCCACCTTCTTCTTTTTCAATAACAATTGATTCTTCCATGGTTTTTCCTTTGGCCCACATAAGAACTTCTCCATCTATGAAGGCAACTCTGAAGCCTTTATTTTCTAAAGCTGAGATTGAGAGTAAGTTCTTTGTCAAACCTGGTACACATAGTACATCCTTCATCTTCATTGGGGTCTCTGAATTAAGCTTGTAATTTTATTCTCTTACTCCCTTGATAGCATATTGATAATCATCTCCAAGTGTAACTTTATGAGAAAACTTGTTTTTTGAAAGGAAAGAGAGAATGTCTCTTTGACCTGTCATGTTCTTGGAAACACCACTATCAATGAGCCAATTTTCCTCACCAGGTGATATTGATCCTGAGAGGGCCAAGATTAAGACATAGTCTTCAATTCATTCTTTTATCATCTTTGTGGGTGGATCTTCATCTTCAATTGCATGGGCATGATACCTCTTGTTTTTCTTCTTGTATTCTTCTCATATAGCTAGAAAATGTTTCACAATATGTCCCATATTATCACAATGGTAACATTGGTAGGATCAGAAATCTTTTTCTCTTCTTTGTCCTTTCTGAAACTTCTAGAATCTCCTTGGTTGAGATTATTTATGTATTTAGGGGTGAGACTCCTTATGATTTTATTTCTAGAAGGAAGACTTATTTATTCCTCCTTTAGTGTGAGTAGCTAGGGCTTTATCTTCATCTCTTGATAGCAAATCTTCTTGATTAGCTACTCTTAATTAATCTTGAATACATTCTTCCCAAAGACCGTCAAATTGTAGTTTCTCCTTTCTGGCACAAATAGTTTGGCTGAATGCATCCCAAGTTATTGTGAGACCATTAAGGGCCATCATTATGAGTTCGTCTTCATCTACAGTATCTCCAATTGCTTCTAGTTGTTCTTTGAATTGTGATATTCTGGAGCAATATTCCTGGATTGTTTCTCCTTTCTGCATCCTTGTATTCCTGAGTTGAGTTCTTAGATTCATTTTCCGATTTATGTTCTTTCCTTCATATAATCTGGTTAGGGAATCAAACATTTTTTTTGGATTCTTCTTTGAAGACACCTGCGGAATCAAGTGATCTTTGATAGAATCAGCAATAATTCTTTTGGCCCTAATTGTGTCCTTTTGGTGTTTTTCTTTAGTTGTATCATCGGCGGGTTCTGGTACATCTTCTTTAATGAATATTGCTAGGTCATTCTCTTCAAGAATGAGTCTAATCCTATACTTTTAGGCACAAAAGTTTTCCACACCTTCTAGCTTGTCAACAAGATTAGTTCTTGCAAACATCTTTTACCTGGAGCTAAGAAAATGACCAAAAAATGAAAGTGCTCAAAATTGAATTTTGAACTTAGCAAGAGGTGTGCTTGGTTGAGGCAAGTAGCCTAGTGTGGTTAGATTTAAAAAAATCCAATTTCCCCCCTTCAAACTTGACCAACAGTTTTATGGACTGGTGCTTCTAGTTTTCTGGTATTTCTGGTTTTCTAGTACTTCTGATACTTTTGGTTTTTTGGTACTTCTAGTTTTCTAGTACTTCTGGTACTGGTGAAAAATAAGGTTTCACTTTTTGGGAGATCTAACCACTAAAAAGGTGCGCTGAAGGTGCCAAAGAGTTCCTTGAGCTAGGGTGCACTTTTCTAGATGGATTTTGGGCTGAAATTCCTCTTCAATAAAAACCCTAAATTTCATGTATGACAATAGTGACGTTTTTCTTATTCTTGTGAAAGATGCTCTCTTCAGCTTAGCTCTGATACCATGTTAGAGTTTAATATATTATTAGGTTTCTTTTAAATTTCCTAGATAACCATAGCATAGATAGGATCACTGAGAGAAACATAATCACAAGAGACACATCATTTATCTTGGGAAACCCTCATGGGGGAGAAAACCCAACAAAAACTTCCTTAATATAGATAGCCAATACAATGCCAAGAGAATAAACCAAAAACTATAAAAATTCCTCTCCCAAGTAATGTGCCTCTCTCTCTCTCTTCCTTCTTCTCCAACTGCAGCTCCAAACTTGTGCTCTGGATGATCAAGTGAGTGAGTGAACAAATGAGGCATTGGCCTCCCTTATTTATACAATCTGGAAGGTGTTGAAAGGAAGTGTCTTTTCACTGGAAAGCCCGACTTATCATTCTGGGTGGTTAGAACCACCTTAATTTATTCTAGGGTTCGACTTCTCATTTTTCATATTACAATTAGCGTTTGACCAATCCACAAAAGGGAATTTGGTCATGTACAATTCCCAACATGATAAATCCACAAAAGGGGATTGATCTAATGAATCCTACATCAATAATAAATATAATACTCTTTGCAGTTACAATATTTCAATAGATTGAAGTGGCAGAGACCCAGCTAGAAGGAACTTAGTTTCTCGGTTCCGAACCATGCCGAAACGGAAGTCTGTAACTTATTCACTTATGTTGATCATATATTAATAGAAATACTCTTTTCTTGTCCAATTGATATCTTGCAAATATTTCAATTATTATTCCATGGGCGTATTTTTTATGAATGTCAATGGATTATGCTATTGAATGTACTAACATAATATATTATCACCATATGCTTGCTTTGCTTATTTGTTGAGGACTAGTTGCAGGTGTATTGGTTTGGTTCAAGTGCTCAATAGTGGACATCATCGAATCTCTGGACGAGGTAGGTCTTTTATCTTGTCTTGCTAACATATTTTTTTATATAACATACTTGAGAATAGAGTTGATTTCTACAGTCATTTCTGTATGTTGTGTTTTTCCCCTAAACATAGAGAGCTTTTCCTCGTAACAGAATTGGCGACCATACTGGGGATTGAATCTTCTTTTTCAGGGCTTGGAGTGTTTTTCTCCTTAGACTGCTCTCGTTCATATTGCGTTTCTTGTTGTATCATTGCTTGACAACCTTTTTTCACCCTAGGTCTGAGTCTTTCAACCTTCTACTTTGCCTAGTTGTGTTTTTTGACACATATATGTGGTTTTTGTTGGATTACTGAGAGGGGGGGTGAATCAATAATAGAGAAATTTAGTCCCTTTTTAACCATATAATCCAAGTGTTATATCAATGAAGCATTATCATCCAATAACTACGGAGTAAATAAGAAATGAACAAATGAACAATCATACACATACACAATACACAGTACACCAGTGTTTTACATGGAAACCCAAATCAGGAGAAAACCACAAAATGCTTTTTCTTATATGTTTTGAAGAATTACATTCATTGGAAGCACCAACTTCCTTTGTTTTCCAGCTACAACTGGAAGGAGGCTCCAACCCCCTAGTTTCTCAGGCTACAACCTGAGGGAAGCTCAAACTCCCCAATTCTCTGGCTACAACCAGAAGGATGCTACAACCCCCAATGTTCTCTAGATACAACCGGAAGGTGGCTACAACCACCTTTCCTTGCCCTGTCCTGCCACCCTGAAGTAGAAGTAGAATGATGGAACCACTCTCACACTATCACTGTGAGATATACCGTTGTAAACATGTACTAATAAATCTGAACCATGCATCAACCTGTACCATAAACAAGTGCATCAACCATGCACCAACTTGTAATCAACCTGTACCATAAACAAGTGCATCAACCATGCACCAACCTGTAATCAACCTGTACCATAAATAAGTGCATCCAAACATGTACCAAGTATGTACCAATCATATGTCAACTACTCATCAACTATGACTCATCAATATGTACCAACATCATCAACTATACACCTCATGTATGTGCGCCAACTCATCAACTACTTGTCTCAACCATGTACTCAACATGTACACAACCAAAATCCTTAATCAATTTCATCATCCAAATATGATTTGTAGCTCTATAATAGACCTGGTGTATATGATCACATTCCTGCAAACCTTCCTTAACTTAAAAAACAAGAGACTAGCATTTTCATCAAACGTTTCTTTAGTCTCACATGCCTAGTTTTGGATTAGTCAACAACCCTAACTTGAAGTAATCATAACTTTGAACCTGTAATGTACAAAGATATGAAAATGATGCACAATTTTATTCAATGTGTTTTATGCAATTCCTCCAAGTTTCACTACTCATAACCTCTCAGAAAAGGCGTTATAGCAAAAATGACATACCTTGCTGATTTCTGGTTTATTCTAGAGAGCGACCTTGTAGAGAATGCCACGCACAAAATATTTGATGAATTGATCTAAAAATGCTAAAAACAATACTAAAGACTATCCCCTAACCAACACATTTGGTCTCACTAAATTTGGATCTGTTATGAATAAGTTATGACGTTTTTACCCGAAACACATGATTTTGACTAATTTCAGGACTAGCCACAAACCCTATTTTCCACGGAGTGTAACTCCCAAAATACAATGAACCACACTCTAAATTTTTTACCACAGATACTTGGATATGTTTTCTCACTTGCATAGAAATTTCATGGTCTAAATCATTATATAAAAAAAATTATAGCGAAAATGGTGAGATGACCTGTAAATAACATACCTTAGAAAACACCATCAAAATAATTTATCCTTCCTTGCATTTCGGCCTTCTTTTCTTCACTTTCACTCAGAATTCCGGTTTAGATATCCTTGGTTACCTCAGACACACATAGATATTCAATATTCTCAACTGTGATTCAAATGAGAGAGCCTTGCCTCTTATTTATACTCTCCAAGTAGCTTCCTTAAAAACATCTTCTAGGTCACTTGGCCCACTTTCCTTGTTTTAGGGTTGGGTCCACTTCTAATTTCTCCATTAAATTTATTATTGAAATAATTTATTTTGTATTCAATTTGAATTAGAACACACTCATCACTTCACTTTATTATTTACCTTTTAAAATCTCTTAAACCACTTTGACTACTTTGACTTTTTGGGGCTTTTAGATGACATATGAGGGTCCTCCAACTTCGTAAGGCCATAACTCTCAAACCGTGAGGAGTTACGTGACGTTATACATACCACCATAAATGGCATGAAATGTACTATCCATATATAATAGTATTATCTGAAAATATATCATAAATCATACCGTTACCCATCAAACAAACTTGGGTCCATTACCCAAACCTGGGGTCTCCAACTTCTCATGGCCATAACTCTCTAACCGTGAGGAATTATGTGACGTTCCACATACCACTAGAAATGAAATGACAAGAACTATCCATCTAGGATATTTTACCTAACAAAATCACTTTCCTTCATCTCATTATTCCACAATTAAGCATGGGTTCTCTTACTCCACAAAGCGTCTTCCCGTGAGGGCTTTCACCATAAGGGGATCACTTTGGAGTTCATCCATATTTACTTCGTATCAACCATGAAAAAAAATAATGAGTCATATTTACATCAAACAATATTGGGTCCATCACCCAAGCCTTTGTGCTACGAGGCTTTCTTCAAGGGTTGACATCAATGAAAACCAACCTTAATCAACAGTTTTTTGCTTGACAGTCATGTATATACGTGTGTTGTCCTTCTGCAAGCTTTGTACATATGCCCTTTTCCCTTGAACAATCACGTACATCAATCTATTTTTCTTGTTTGATGGGTTTGGTGGTTTCTGGGTAGGTTTTGATGATTTGTGAGTCTTCTTGGGTCTCTATAGTGACTATTAAGTGTCTGTGGGATGGCAAGAAACCTGTCTTTGGTTGAATTTTTGGGCAGAGCCTTTCTCATCATATTTTCATTTTGATTGTCCTTGTACATTGGGCTAGGTGTTTTTCTCCTTGGTATCCTACTTGAGTTTTCTCTTTCTATACACAATAGATTTTTTATATATCAAGTTGTTGTTTAGTCCATGCATTTTCATTTTTCTTATATTGAAAATACAAAAATATTAGGCATTTTACATTAATTGGCATTTTGATATTTTGAGTCTTTTTCATTTATCTTAGTGCATGTAAAGAAAGATTGCATTTTTATTCAGAACTGCATAGTTGAAATTGAAAATTGCATTGTTTTAAGAAGCACATCATTCATTGAAAATTGAATTTAGGACTTTGCATTGAATTCATATTTACTTTACTTGCTAAGTCATAACATCACTAGTTTCACCACCGTACCTTTTGAGTAAGCACGGCCATTAAAATTAATGCTATAATTTGAAATTGATTAGTAACGATTTTATTTTCTAGGGTTCACAAACTAGCTTAGGATTTAGTGCCTTGGAATAGGATTTTGTGAGTAAACTTCTCCAAGGCTATTAAATCAACATATGTGTCTGACTAAGGGAGTGGAGAAATCCATTCTATAATCGTAATATCAGGAGGCTCCGCTTACACCAGAGTTAATCATGAGGTCGCACGAGGTCGGTTGAAGGGATATTGCCTCGATACCTTCTTAGCATCAGAGATATTTCTAGGGATCTATTCGTATCTGGGGATCTTGTTAGTGCCCTTACCTCCATGAGAGGATCTGGCTTACAACTTCTTTACTACCCTTCCCATATGGTGGACTTGACTTACGACTACTCTCTTTTGCATCGGTTATACAATGGTTTCTTAGTTTCTTGACTTAAGTGCCACATAGGTTACTTGCAGGGTTTATTTTGCAGGTACCCTGGGTCATATAAGGGTCGGACAACACACAACCTTTATGGAGGATTACCTCTCCGGGGGGATTTGAACGATTGGTTGTTAATCCCACGAGGGACCTTATAACTAATTATGTTACCTCCAATGTTTAGCAGGGAGTCTCAGAACCCTCTTGGGAAAGGCATACCTACTTTAGGGAGGGAGGCCCCTTTCAACCACTTTATCCCGTTTGTGTGCATATTGGTTGTTTGATTATTTTTGGTGTGCTCTTTGATTATTAGTTGGACTTAGGATTTTATACTGAGTCTGAATTATCATGGATAGTGGAGTTCCTTTGGCTCCCTCATTTACTGCTACCTCCCCCATGACGTTCACTCATTTCATGGGGACAAAACTGTCCTCTTTTCATAATGGTATGCAGAATTATGATACTCGGTCCATGCCCCGGGTCTCTAATCATTTCCCTCATAACATTCCTATACTTTCATCCAGGGGCACGATGGCTCCACTTTATGCGTCTTCATTTGAGAGGAGTCTTATCCCTCAACCAACTCTTACTTTGGGAGGTTGGAACCTCCCCTCTTACGGATCCAATCCTAGCTATGTTTTTTCAGGAGCTAATACTAAAATGGGTAGTTATTCTACTTATTACACCCTATCCGTGTATCCTTTGTCTGCCATGCCGGTTCCTTCGAACACTTTTCTTGTGGAGGTTCCACATATATCCCCAGGTCTTTCATATGGGGAGAATAAATGTTACGGTTCGGGATACCCTCTTCATGAAACCCCTTCACATGGGGGAAACATATATCCTCACTCGAACAATCCTTATCATACTTTTGTCTCTTCGCAGAAATCTTCTTCCATGATGATTCCCATACAAACCTCTATGGATCATTTAGGTGGAGGATACTACCCTTCCAGACAGGGACAAGGTGTAAACCAATACCCTTCCTAGCCTGCAATGTTTCAAAGGAAATCTTTCCCTGGACCTTGGTATCAAATGCCACAACCCACCACCACTAGTCCAGTCACTACCAGTCATACTGGAACTCCATCACCAACCTCTTCCAGTCATGTTGGAGATTAGTCGACGACCTCTGCGAGTCATGTTGAAGACCCGCAAACAACAACTGCTAGTCATGCTAGGGGCATCACTCTAGTCGCCACGAGTCATATCGATGTCACATCTCCAACCTCTATACATCATGTGGGAGAGGACTCTGTCACCTCTGATAGTTGTTTTGAGAGAATGTCACCAACCATTGTGAATGAGGCTGGGGGAATTGAGAAGCCTAGACATCTCAGACGTAAGCCCAAATTAATTTGTAGGACTTGCGAAGGAAATCACCTTACTCGTTTGTGTCCTGTTACTGCTAGGATACGAGAAGTGTGGGGCTCACGTAAGGGCCCTTTGGGTTCTGAGGCATATGTGGTTTCCCCACATCCTATTTCTTTATTGATTGACATGACAATAATGCCACTGTAGTCTTCTCCTGACCGCACACCCATTGTCGAGGGTGATGTGTGTCTTGTCCCTGTTATCACGCATCCGATTCAACCCAGCGTTGAAGAAGTGGTCATACCAGTGCAATCTTTGGTCAATCCAACTCTCCTTATGGAGGGTGATCCATCCTTCAACCATATCGTTAGCATTTATGATACTACACCTTCTAAACAAGAGAGAGTTTTACTCTCCCCGAGTACTCTCCCTTCAAGTCCTGGAGAGGTTCCCTTTGATTGGGATGGTCTTGTGGGGTATCCAATGCCTTCGCCTATGTCCTTTCCAGTAAGAGACATTATCCGATATATCACGGAGACGATTACCTCTGCTAGCACTTTATCCTCTTCGACTTGGAGAGATTTGGGTTTTCCCAAGCTTATGTCGGCTATTCGTAAGATACTAACATTTCACAGAAGTCCAACATGGGAGCCTTGGCCTCCCCCGTGACTTGCCTCCTAGAAACTCCCAAACGAGTTT
This sequence comes from Picea mariana, assembly GCA_032191745.1. Lineage (NCBI taxonomy): Eukaryota > Viridiplantae > Streptophyta > Pinopsida > Pinales > Pinaceae > Picea > Picea mariana. Next base: position 148,884 of record JASDQU010740019.1, read on the forward strand.
GATTTAAGCTCTTTTCTGACTCGTCTAATTCACACTTGTTAAATTGGACTTGAAAGGTCATGAGTCTTGGTTAAGCTATTTTCCGACTCATTTTAAAAAAATGAAAAGATTTCCGATTGAACTTGTCTCTTTCACACTTATAAATTGGATTTGAAAGGACATCTATCTGGTACAAGTTTATCCCCTTTTCACACCAAGTAGACTACAATTATGAAAAATGACATTTTTTGTCGTTAAATTGTGATTGCATCTCATGCCCTTGCTTGCAGTATTGAGCCTATAGCCGGTTCTCTCTTTACATTATAAATCATTTTCCTCAGCAGTTTTACATCCTCAACCAAGTAGAGCCTCGTTTATATCCTTCGCAATTTGACACTCTATACCTAGGATGGAACATTCCTCGGAGTGTCCATCTCCCGCATGCATCTCCTTGCCTTGAGTATAGGTATGTTCCACTGTTGGAACCAGTTTTGCATACTTCCGACACTCATTTCCTCCTCTATATCATAGCATTCATTTGAATATGAAAAAACAAAAAAAGACGGGTGGGAAGGGAGTATTATCTTATATTGGAAGGAATCATGTTGTCTTTGAACAGATTACAAAGTTATTGAGTCCACTTTTCATCATAATTTTGGGTTTATCATGGCCTTAGGAAGATGAGCTCATTACAAAGAGTTTTCTCCACTGACTGGTTACTCTTCCAGTCCCTATGGAGAACTTGATTGATTCCTTCTGCATCTCATGGTTTCATGATTGAGTCTATGCTTCCAAAGTCTTCCATATGTCTCATGCTCTTGTTCAAAGGATGTCTATCAACCCATGTCATCCATTCCTCAGAACTCTTGAATTTTCATGTCGGCCATACCCTCATTTTGTCTTAGAATCACATGATGTTGTAGTCCTATCATGCACCCTCGTCCTACTTTCTTCATTGGTAGGTAACCTTGAACCCAACAGTCGACATTTCATCAATGGTTGTTGACTGGGTGGTTTCCCTTGTGTTCGACGAGAAGACATTTATTCACACATTGAGATTCATGGAGTGTCTTGGATGACATTAGGCTTATTGGTGGTTTCCTCGCCTTTGTCAACAATTTTCCTCATTGGCTGCTATTCAAAGGGTATTTTTCATGTACCGCTTGCACTTGGCACATGTGAAAGATGCACAGGGTAGTTGGTTCATGAACATGTTCTTCGTCCGATTTCCTCCAAACCATGAAGCTCCTTCTTTGTACCTTGTGTTGAATGATGAGAGATGCCTTAATGCTCTCCTTTCAACGGGTCTCCTTCCATTGAATTCAGCTCATCTATTCTGGAAATGATACCTAGAGTCCTATGACTACCTTGAGACTTGCAGTCATTAATGGAAGGTTCTCTCGCCATCGAAAGTTGGGAATACATCAATGTCTCTTGATCGACGGATTCTTCAAGTGTTCAACCCTAACTCCTTTATTCACACTTTTAAGAATGTACTTGGTTCCTTGATACCTACTTTCATCATCGGTAGGTTGTCTCACGTTTGTTAACAATATACTTCAATGACCAATAATCAAACGATATCTCAATGTGTTCGACCTCAACTCCTTTATTCACATGATGTAGACTTGCACCTTTGGCAGATTGTGTAGAAGACTTGAAGACATCGGTATGTGGCCGCAACTTTCCTAAGCTGTTGCTTCCTTTTCATTGGACCAATACCCATATGAATTTAGTGATCATGAGAGATCAAATTGTACTCCATTATATAAAGATATCTTCATATTGATTTTGAGACTGGTTCTACTGGGCTTTGTTCATGACTATGACAACCTTTGGCATGTAACCGCATTTTTATTTGCCTATTCATGGCCACAGACAGTTGTTTGGTATATTTTCACATGGATCTGTAGTGTAATTCAAATTGGCAGCCATGTATGCAAAGTCAATGTAGATAGTATTGAGCAACTAGTTCTTCCAGCTGGTTCCCCATCACTCCAATTCTGGGTTTTTATAATGTATTTTGGCCATCGCAGATACTCCTATGACCTCACACATTAGGGGGCATCTGTTATAGAAATATTTGTCTCACCCTATGCAATCTTGCATATAAGGCCTTTTTCCATTTCCCTATGCATACTTTTCATCCCTTTTTGCAAATCCTAGAGCTAAAAATACATTTTTTTCCACATATACGCACCTTGCCTACTATACAACATGCGTATATGTAGGTTGCACCAATACAACCTGCATACATCGGGAAAGGTGCCCATAAATGAAAAATGGTGTGGGGTTTCCATGTCGTGACAGAAGACCAATGATCCTTGGCCTTCCATATATTGGAAACATTCTGACTCGACTATTTAGTTCCAATTGAAGGCTATAAATGGGCCAATTCCGAGCTATGGAAAGGAGGAGAAAGAATTCAACTTTGAGAAAAAAGTTACTCTAGAGGAATTATTCACTTCACATTGATTCTGCATCCCTTTGTCTTTGTCCTTTAAGTCTGAACACAATGTTCAGCCCCCAAACTCTTACCTTATTGAGTGAGAACTCCACTGTCTCTCTTATATGAGCTTGCCTTTGGTGGAGGATTGAAGTGGTGGAGGCCCAGCTGGAAGGAACTTAGTTTCTCAGTTTTGAACCGTGCTCACACGAAAGTCTGTAACTTATTCACTTATGTTGATCATATATTAATAGAAATACTATTTTCTCGTCCAATTGATATATTGCAAATATTTGAATTATTATTCCATGGACGTATTTGCTATGAATGTTAATGGATTATGCTATGGAATGAGCTAACATCATATATTAACACCATATGCTTGCTTTGCTTGGTTGTTGAGGACTGGTTGCAGGTGTATTTCTTTGGGTCAAGTGCTCAAATGGACGTGTAGGCCTTTTATCTTGTTTTTCTAGCATATTTGTTTATATAACATACTTGAGAATATAATTTTTTTCTGCACTCATTTCTATCTATTTTGGTTTGCCCCTAGCCATAGAGAGATTTTCCTTGTAACAACATTCTCACTTACCTATTTGAGTAGTTCATTTTGACCCGTCAACACCAATCGTGTGCAGTGCACCACACCATTCTTAATATCATTTTTTTTCAGGGTTATCAAATTCTCCTTATTCTCCATCTCTTCAATCTTAACTAGCAGATCGAACAATCTGTCACCATCGCACACACTGTATCTGCACCCTACCGGCCCTATTTCAACTGAACGCTTGATATCTCCAAAATTGCGATGCCCTTTGAGTCGACGTGAAGTGATAAAATCCAGAAAAATATAAAAACGGGAAAAGATAGACCAGACCACGAAATTCTTGTGTAGATCATGAGGTTATACTCCTCCCTTTGTTATAGATCGNCAGATCGAACAATCTGTCACCATCGCACACACTGTATCTGCACCCTACCGGCCCTATTTCAACTGAACGCTTGATATCTCCAAAATTGCGATGCCCTTTGAGTCGACGTGAAGTGATAAAATTCAGAAAAATATAAAAACGGGAAAAGATAGACCAGACCACGAAATTCTTGTGTAGATCATGAGGTTATACTCCTCCCTTTGTTATAGATCGTGATGATAGACTATATCGGAAATGCCTCTACAAGGTTTCGTTTTCCAGTAGTCGAAACATGACCAAGTGAGATATGACCAAACTCTCCAGCAGTAGAGCCATTCAACGATCTCTGCACACTTTAACTTTTCCTCTAGATCATCAATGGACTTTTCCTCTGGATCATTAAGATTATGACATTACATATTTTTCCATTTGAATTATGAAATCCTAAGTAAACTTAAATCAGAAGAGATGGTTAAAGGGTTACCTACCTTCAAAAAGGAAACTACTCAGTGTGAAGCATGTATAATTGAAAAACAAAAGAGAGATCCCTTTTACCCAAGTACATGGTGAGCAAATAGATGTTTACAATTAATCCATAGTGACATTTGTGGTCCTATGGAATCTTATTTTGGTGCATGAAAATACTTCATTCTTTTCATTGATGATTGTACATAGATGATTTGGGTATATTTTTTGAAGAAAAAATCAGAAGCCTTTGACAAATTCATACAATTTCAATGCTTAGTTGAAAATGCTACCAAAGAGAAGATTGCCACACTTAGAACATATAATGGGGGAGAATTCACTTCTAATGAATTCAATGATTATTGCAAGATAAGTGGAATTAAAATAAAACTAACAAACTCTTATACTGCACGGCAAAATGGAGTCACAGAAAGAATGAACATAACTTTAATGGGAATGGAAATATCTATGCTTTATTTCAAGTGTTTAAGCACAAAATATTGGGAAAAAGTAGGTCATACATCTGTCTATCTAAGGAATCAATCACCTACATCAGCCTTATATGGAATCACTCCATAAGAAGCTTGGTATCGAACAAAACCTTTAGTAAATCATCTTCATGTTTTTGGCTCCACTTGTTATGCCTTAGTTTCTAAAGAAAAAAGGACTAAGTTGGAAAATTATAGTATGAACTGCATGCTTCTTGGTTATTCATATGAAAATAAAGGATAGATGTTTCTCTCTAATGGAAAATTCATTATAAGTCGATATGTTGTCTTTGATGAAACTGAAATCCAAAATGTAGAAGAACTTGAGAATATCCTTAGTCATTTGGATAAAAAGGTAACTCAAGCTAAATTAGTTCATCAAGACAAACCCACTTGGATTGAAAAATACTTATCCCCCAACATGAATGTTCAAGAGTTAGATAAATCTTCCTCTGATCACAAATCTTCAATATAGGACAAAAAAATTGCAATAACTTCACCACAGAGACAACCCAGTAGACCGAAATGGTTCACACAACTGGTTAAATATGTTCGCTGAGATGATCTAGAAAAAATAGGAACTAGAAGTTCTACTTCATCCCACTCAAAATTTTCCTTAGTAAATCATGATTATATTGAACCAACAACTTTTATAGAAGCAATGAAGCACAAATAATGACAACAATCCATGGTGGATGAGTATGATTTGGTAATTCAAAATGGAACATGGAAACTTATTGATTGTCCAACAACTATTAAACCCATCGACTGCAAATGGGTTTACCACATCAAGTATAAATCACATGGTGAAGTAGATAAATATAAATCAAGACTTATCATAAAAGGATTTTCTAAAAAAGAAGGAATTGACTATGAAGAAACATTTTCTCCAACATCAAAGTGGAACACCATTAGAATGGTGATAAATTTGGCTGCACAATATTCTTGGACACTTCATCAAATGGATGTTAAAATTGATTTTCTTAATGGAAATTTGAAAGAAGAAGTCTATATGACTCAAACACCATGATTTGAAGTTGAAGGAAAGGAGCAAAAAGTGTTGAAGGAAAAGAGCAAAAAGTGTTGAAGGAAAAGAGCAAAAAGTGTGAAAACTTATTAAAGATTTATATGGTTTAAAACATGCACCTAGAGCATAGTATGCCAAAATGGATGAATACTTTAAGCATGTTGGTTTTCATCACAGTGAGTCCGATGATACATTGTATTTCAAGATGCAAGGACAAAGCTTGGTGATCATTTTTCTATATGTTGATGATTTAATCATTACAAGAAATCATGAAGTCCATATCCAAGTAAAATGGGAACTTCACAAAGGATTCAAAATGACTGACTTTGGGTCACTTTAATATTATCTTGGAGTGGAAGTTTCTCAACATACTCATCGTATATTCCTTAGTCAAACCAAGTATGAAAAATAATTATTGAATAAGTTTGACATTGAGGATTTCAAACCCTCTCTTACACATATGGAGAAAAACTTAAAAATTTCAAAATTTGAAGGGGGGGAATTTGTGAACAACACTAGATACAAATAGTTAATTGGAAGCCTCATTTACTTGACAAATACTTGCCCAGATTTTTCATATGAAACCAATATTATTTTCATATTTATTCAAGAATGTTGGTTACTACTCTCTCTTCCTACTCTTGGGTTGACCCAGGTTCAGATATGAACATGTTTCCAACAAAACTCTCTAAAACTATCGGCCCTCCTGGTAGACTAGAAGGAAACAAAACACACAAAATGTACTGCACAGTCTCACCTGAGAGAGTCCTATGGGTGAATGCAATTCTCAGATGCTTGCAGTTTAGGAAAGAGTGGGGATCTGCGATTGCAATTAATCTTCTTATTCCTTGTCTTGGTTGTTATTTCTATTACTCTTAATATTCTTTTATCTGTTAAATCTATGCATGCATTCTAATAGATCTAACCTATAACAGATCTCACAGATTTATCCATTCATCCATTCATAGTCTGTTGACCCTCGACCAAGTTTTGAGGAAACATTGGTTGGGTTTGACTAATTTTTGGACATTGACAGGCTGGTCGAAGATGGAGCACCTAGGTGGAGCTAAGATCACAAGATCTCACTTATTTTGTGGACCTAGCAAGGGGTTCATTAGGGTTTTTGTATTAGGGTTTTGGGATGTTGGCCCATGGGTTTACCCATGATTAGGCCTTTTTGTAAGGAATGTAAAAGTATAAATAAGAAATAATGTAATTTAGTAAGGGAGACTAGCTAAGTGCAAGTAGTTTTGGGTTGCTTAGTGCAACAGACCGTGTATGTAAGGTTCTGTGCTTCATAGAGGAGTTGGTTCCATGCCTTGAACTAATTTTGGGAAGGTGGATCTAGTGTGTAGTGCATAGATCCTCTGTCCAGTGTGAAGCTGGGCTCTGTGGCTTAGTGCACAGGAGCAGATGAATGTAATAGATTGAAGCATAATAATTGATCTGGATTTATGTAGGCACAAAATGAGAGAGGAGATATAACACAGAAATATTCATAGATATTGCAAGAGAGACAAAAATATAACATAGATATAGCGGAAATATAACAAGAGTCACAGATATACAGTAATACATGATTTCTATTAATGAAATAAATGTACAGAGACAGTAAAAGTACAGAGTGAAAGACTCGCTAGAATGGTGGTAGCTTATCTCTGAGAAGAGATGTGACGGCTACTCGCATCCATGAGAAGATGATTACAATGAGGCTCTGAAGGCCTTTTTACAATAATCAGGAATGCCAAAAACCCTAGACATCCAAAAACCTAACTCTAGGAGATGAAGCGCCAAAAGTCATGTGGGCCCCGTTTGGGTAAGTTGGTGCATCAACTTCTCAGGGTCATAACTTTTGCATACGATCTCCGTTTTAGGCATATGATAGCTCGTTGGAAAGATATATCCAAGAACTACAAATTTTGGGTGAGAAATGTGATCAATGATCCACGTTCCTCCCTGTTTTCTCAAAAAACATCATTTAGGGCCTCAAAATGGCCCCGGAAGTTAAAAACTGCTAAAAATATTACCAAAATTGTCAGAAACATGTTTTGGGCCAGTTGGAGAAGGTGGGTGGCCACCGATATCCACTTGGATCAATAATAGAAGAAGAATCATTTGGTGGATGTAGCCCCACACTGGGGTGAACCATGTAAATATTGTGTTTATGAGTTGCTTTGTGCTATGATGTTTATGCTTTGAATTTGTTTAGTGCATTGAATGTTATGAATGTTAGATAGATCTATGGATGCTTAGTGATTTATTGGTGAATGATAGATTTGATTCAATTCTATGTTATAGATGGTTAGAGTGCTTAATATTTAGTATTACTGTGCCAAACTGTACTTAGGGTTGATATGCGAAGTGAATCAGGCTAATATATTAATGAATGTTGTTCCTAAGTACTCTATGAAGTGTTGTAATCACAGATCTATGTCCTAGCTTGGTTACAAACACCTGATTCCTGTAACCCCTCCCACCTCTACCTTGGGTGAGACTTCACCTGCTTCGCAGGTGTTTCTGAAAGGGTCAATAGTTAGGGTTTTGTTGGTGCCCTGCCGAAGCATTGAACCCTGGGTCTGCCCCTGTGCCAACAAATGGTTCCATTTTTGGGACCTGAAACTATGATTGTTGGGAACTGAAGTAAAGAAAAGAGAATCTTTGTGCGTATATATGTTGTTGTAGTGCGCAGTATTATACTTGACTTGCGAAGCTCTGTGCTAAGAAAGAAACCCGATCTGAAGAAAAGAGGTAAGATCTTGAAAGAGTTAAATCTTAGTGCTTGGATAGAGTAAGATAAGTGGAAATTTTTATTTCGAAAGCATGAATCTGGGTATGTTTGATAGATTTTTTCCTAGTCTAAAAGCTAGGGTACAATTAGAAGAAAGAGTTGATTTGAAAAAATTTGATAGAACTAGAGAAAGATATGTTGTTCCCATGCATAGAAAGAATTTTTGGACTAATGAATGGATGCAAGAACCTAGAAAGAATTTTTGTAGATTGCAGGTCCAACACTGTGATCCTAATGCGCAATACAAAAGAAGTTGGGGAACTTACAAGAGAAAGAGAGGATTGACATTATGTTATAACTGTAGAATACCATGACATCTTTCTAAGGAATGCCCTGGTATAGGTCCTATTTGTATTTATTGTAAAATTGTTGGTCATAAGGTTGAGGATTGTCCAAGGATGATTTCTAAAGTTGAACAAATGAACATGATTGAAGAGAATAAGATAATGTTAGAGGATCATAAAGAAAAAGGATCAGATAAAGTCCAGACTGCATTAGTACAGTTGAAAAAAGGAATGAAGGATCACAAAGATGTTAGTTTTCTAGAAATCATGAAAGTAAAACAATGCATAGATACAAGAATATGAGACTTTGACATAGACTGTACCTTGGATGAGGAAACACAAGTGAATATTATGCCAGAAAGCCCTTGGGAAATTTTGGGAAAGCCTACTATGGTACCTTCATTGGGAATAATAGGTTTATTTAAAGGAAAGATGATAACCCTGTGTGGAAGAGTTACTAATGTACCTGTTATCATTCATGGAACATCGACAAAAGAAGAATTTGAAGTTATTAGGTTTGTTGAGAACAACTTCCCTTTTCCCATTTTGTTAGGAAATACTTGGATCAAGGAGGATCAGATCAAAAGGAAATCAGAGGAAGAATCCATAGAAAATGAAAAGAAAGAACTAAGGGATCTCATAGCTAGAAAAATAGATCGACTGATAGAAGAACGAGAAGTTGAGTCGAAGAAACAAAAGACCAGAGAATTATCTATCAAGGTTGAAAGAACGCAAGAAGGTTTGAAGGACCTATCCATGCAAGCAGAAAGTATATCCACCTAGGAAGTGGTAAGGGGAGGGATATTAACTTCAAACCCCTTGAGAACACATCAACAACGTGAAGTCACTATGATAGGAGAAAACAAGAATAAGAATGGAAAGAGAAATCCACTAACAGTTAGAGAGATTCAAATCACAGGAAAGAAGGCAAGGAAGCTCAGTAAGAAGAAGGCTAAGTTGGAAAAGATACAAGAAGTTTCAAAGAAGACTTCGAAGGAGGCAAGTTTGCAGAAGTTGAACCTCGTCAGAACAACAAAACCACACAGCATGGGACTTCGCCATGGAGAAGCTATATGAATGTTGGAAGCACCCTGACTATTAGAACGACTCCAAATGGCTAGGAAATGCATTTGGGTGAATAGACCACATTTGTGATGTTGAGACCATGCCACAATGAACTGATTCACATTGATTGAGGCATTATTGTCCATTGGAGGAATCTGTTATGACACTTTCTTATTTAACCTGTTGGACGCTACGTCGGGACCACTTTTTGCTACCCGTGATTATCTGAGACAAGAAACAAAGTGACTATGTGTGTCAAGCTGTGCTATCAGACCTTGCCATCTATTATTTACCCCGCTATCCATTCACCTACCCCAACTTATTTGTTCACAGTGAGAATGTCGACTGAGCGCACCGAGCTAGAGAAATGTGTCGAAGAAGTTATGAAGAAGTTTATTGTTGATAAATATATGTATGAGGGAGTACATGCATCATCGACCAGGGGACTGTAGGCTTCCCCCTCAACTGGACATCACTCGAAATGTACCAACCCCATGTCTAAGAAGCAAAGTAAGCATCGCAACGATCTAACTAATGTGAAGGAGATCTTGTTGATCTTACCTGATTACATCCCGCCTTTGGTTGGCAAGGTTAACCACGATAGAATTCCACAGGACTTTGAGTATACATTGATCACTGTGTACATCCTAAAGGGTATACGCATAGAAGGAAGCCAGTTGGGACAGATCCCATCATTGAAGAATAATGATTTTAAACTTGGAGATAGAAAGAACTATGCGATGCTCGCACCACACAGATATTTGATGAAGACGACTGGGAAGAAGCCTCGCACAGTATCCTAGCCATGGATTAAGGAGATCACATAGTCCACGATATTGAACGTAATGAAGATCCCTAATTTTGGCCAACATTTGGAGGTTAACGCTTGTGTTAAACCCCTCTTGTCATGATATCATGGAGGACATATGTGTCTCACCATGCACATTATCATGGATCTGACATTGATCCACCTGATCACAGAACTGAGCTAACCCAAATTCAAATAGTGGTACATGCAACAGAGGCTCAGCTCCAGAAAGTTTAAGAAGAAAAGGAACAGGCTACAGAAGCCCTGAAGAAATAAAAAGGAGATCTTGGAGAAACTATGAGTTGTGTGGTACTGTGTAACCACATATGAAAATGAGAAGGATGAGTTTTGGGCGATGCAGAAGGAAGAAAAAGTGAAGATACAGAAGGAAAAAGACCAATTGCTCGCAGAGAAGACTATAATCAAAGAACTGGTGAGCAGAACACTCTGCTCTGTGCTAGGCTTGACACAAGAGGAACATGAGGCAATTGAGGTCCAAGTGACAAAGCTCGTTGAGGCCATCTAGAAACTTCAAGCAAGGGTAACAAATTTGGAGACCCAAGCAGTTCCAAGCACTCCACAGGAAGTGCACGATCATAGGGAGGAAGCCGCTAAGAGTGCAGTGGAAAGAATCAGATTCCTCACCTCAAAATGTAAGCAACTAAACAACAAAAGTGTGCAGACCTATGAATGCCTCATGGAAGCCCCAGAACTTGAGAAGTTGGAAGCACAACGACAAGCACTAATAGTTCAAGCACAGATGAAGCCACTCACTGCAGTCGAGAGAATACAGAGATCACAAGAACAACACACAACCCAACAATATATTACTGCCATCCAAGACAGAGTGATGGAGGTCACACAGAGGCTACAACCGGTGCAGGATGAAGCCTGCATGGTGTTTAAAGAGATTGAAGGACAAGGATCATAGCCGGACCAAGTGGTTTCAACAGTGGAACAACGCCTAGAAGGGCATGTTATCGAGAAAGTACTCTAGGAGCTCGCTGATCAGGAATCTCAGGGAAAGCAGTAGGTCGAAGCATCTTGAGCTAAGATCAAGGCCTTCAAAGTAGCGTTTCCCAGACCTGAGTGACTCGGGATGAGTCAAAGGTGAGTGTTGGGGGCCTGTTGGCCCTCGACCAAGTTTTGAGGAAACATTGGTTAGGTTTGACTACTTTTTGGACATCGATAGGCTAGTCAAAGATGGAGCACCCAGGCGAAGATAAGATTGTGGGATCTCACTTATTTTGTGGACCCAACAAGGGGTTCATTAGGGTTTTTGTATTAGGTTTTTGGGATGTCGGTCTATGGGTTTACCCATGATTAGGAATTTTTGTAAGGAATGTAAAAGTATAAATAAGAAAGAATGTAATGTAATAAGAGAGACTAGCTAAGTGAAATTAGTTTTGGGTTGCTTAGTGCAACGAACCATGTATGAAAGGCTATGTGCTTGATAGACGAGTTGGCTCCGTGCCTTGACCTGATTTTGGGAAGGTGGATCTGGTGCACAGTGCGCAGATCACCTGTCCAGTGAGAAGCTGGGCTCTGTGTCTTAGTGCACAAGAGCAGATGAATGTAAGATATTGAAGAAGAATAATAGAAGAAGAATCAGTTGGTGGACGTAGCCCCACACTGGGGTGAACCACACAAATCTTGTGTTGATGATTTGCTTTGTGTGTTTATGCTTTGAATCTATTTAGTGCATTGAATTTTATGAATGTTAGATAGATCTATGGATGCTTAGTGATTTATTGGTGAATTCTAGATCGAATTCAATGCTATGTGTTATATGGTTAGAGTGCTTAATCTTTAGTATTACTGCACCGAATTGTACTTAGGGTTGATCTCAAAAGTAAATCAGGATAATATATTAATGAATGTTGTTCCTAAGTACTCTGTGAAGTTTTGTAATCACAGATCTGTGTCCCAGCTTGGTTACAGACACTTGAGTCTTGTAAACCCCCCTGCCTCTACCTTGGGTGAGACTTTGCCTGCTTCGCAGATGTTTCTGAAAGGGTCAGTAGTTAGGGTTTTGTTGGTGCGCTGTCGGAGCATTGAACCCTAGGTCTACCCATTTTCCAACATAGTATAACTACTTACATAAGGTAACATGCAATCAATCACAACACATAACATAGGTGTTACCGTGGTTCACCCCCTCTTGGGATACATCCATAAAGATATAGCTTCTTATGCTCTTTTATTTAGAATTTTGTAATAGATATTTCCACATGCACTACAATTCCAATCATACAATCTCCAACCAGGTTCCACAATCCTCTATGAGGCTGACTAGATCGCACCAAGCTCCTCAACATATGATATAACCCTCAAGATATAGCTACTCGACTCTCCTACAACTCAACAACTTACAACAATGGTATCATGTATTATATTAGTTTCCTTAACTGAATAAGAAAAAACTTAGTAACCTCTTCCAAAAACGTCCTAGGTACTTATTTATACTAACTTTTATCTTATCATCCATTACAATCTCTTACAAAAATCTTAACCATACTGTGGTTGGGATTTCCTGCATGCACACCTTGCACACTTTCCTCCTTTGCATGCAACTTTCCCTCGTACATGCTACCTTTCTTGCCAACTGTCTTTTTCCAAATTAAGCTTTCTCTTCCCCAAAATAGGATTTTTCTCAAAACTGGCTTGTGCCCAACATGCCCCCAACATTGAAATGTGGATTTTACTGAGCCACTTAGCTAGTGTGTGTTTCCTCAAGAGCCTCTACTAGGCTATGGAACTTGTCTACAAATTCCCTTCCTTTTTCTTGGACCTGCGTGGCCTTCTCCATGAGTGCTTCTAATGCTTGCGCTGTGGTCTTCTCCCTGATCATTGCTGCACACTTTTTCTATGCTTGCACCATGTTCTTATTCTTCTCCTCCAACAACGTAATAATCTATGCTTCTTTCTATTGAAGGGGTTCCATATACACATGCCTTTCCTGCTTCTATGTCTACGCTGCTTTTAGCTCTACTTGTAACTTCTTCATCTCATGCATTCCTTTCAGACGCTCTGTGATACTCATTGTCTTCTGCCTTTGCTTGAGGTCTTGGATTGTTGCGCTTAATTTTCCTTCTTCTTGGTCCCACTGCTAGACCTGCTCGTCTTCCTCCAGCGCTGTCCAAATTTGTGCTGCTCTGTCAAACCATCCTATCATTGAACAAATTTGTCTTTCCATCACATCAATTTGGCTTGCAACTTTCCGTTTCCTATACTCCTTCACCTCCTAGGGAGTCATTGGATTGAGATTTTAGTTTAGCTCCTCGATCTCCTACCTATACTAATTGAGTGCCTATGCGATGAGGTTGATATTTTCCTCGACACTTCTTTCTACCACTTGCACATTGTCATGGATGTGATTATACACCGTTGTCATTCCATGTTCCATTTTGTTTGTGTGCTCTTTTTCTTCTTTGGTTTTGAGATTGACCTGCTTGACTACCAATTCTAAGGCTTCCTTTCCATTCTTTGTATGTTGTAATTCCGTTGCGTCTATTCTTGTGCATGACTGCACCTCGTATGCGGCACTGACCTGAAGCATGTATAATGTCTTAGTCGGTATTCTTTCCATTACCAACTTAATCAGTGAAAATTTTGGAAATTTTTGAGCATCGACCACGTCATTGGTTACTACTCTCTCTTTTTACTCTCGGGTTGACCCGGATTCATATATGAACAGGTTTCCAACAAAACCCTCTAAAACTATCGACCCTCCTGATGACTAGAAGTAAACACAACACACATAATGTATTCCGCAGTCTCACCTGAGAGAGTCCTATGGGTGACTGCAATGCTCTGATGCTTGTAGTCTAGGAAAGAGTGCGGATCTAGGATTGAAATTGATCTTCCTAGGCATTGTCCTGGTTTTTATTTCTATTATTCTTAATATTCTTTTATCTGTTAAATCTATGCATGCATTCTAATATATCTAACCTATAACAAATCTCACAGATTTATCCATTCATCCATTCATATTATAACTACTTACAGAAGGTAAAATGAAATCATTCACAAAACATAACATAGGTGTTACCGTGGTTCACCCCCTCCTGTTCTACGTCCACAAAGATCTGGCTTCTTATGTTCTTTTATTTAGAATTCTGTAATAGATGGCACCATGCACACTACAATTTTGATCATAAAATATCAAACCAAGTTCCACAATGCTTTATGAGTCTAACTAGATTGCACCAGGATCCTCAAATTACGATCTAACCCTCAAGATATAGCTACTTGTCTCTCCTACAACTTACACAATTGGTATCAGGTCTTACAATAGTTTCCTTAACTGAACAAAAAAAAACTTATGACCCTCTACCTAAACCTCCTTGGTACTTATTTATACTATATTTTAGCTTATCAACCATTACAATCTCTTACAAAAACCCTAACCCTAATGTGGTTAGCCTTTCCATCATGCATGCCTTGCACACTTTCCTCCTCTGTGTGCAACTTTCCCTCACACATGCTTCCTTTCCCGTGAGCTGTCTTTTTCCAAATTAAGATTTGTCTTCCAAAAAATGGGCTTTTCCTCAAAATTGGCCTGCGCCCAACAGGCCCCCAACAGTTACTTGTGGCTCGCCCCGAGCCACTTAGCTAGTTTGTGCTACCTAGACAACCTCTGCTAGGCTATGGAACTTTTCTGCAAGTTCCCTTCCTTTTTCCTGGACATGCATGGCCTTCTCCATGAGTGCTTCTAATTCTTGCACTGTGATATCCTCCCAGATCATTATTGTGCACTCTTTCTATGCTTGCGCCATGTTCTTCTTCTCCTCCTCCAACTACGTGATCATATGCATTGCTTTCTTTTGAAGGGGTTCCATCTGCGCTTGTCTTTCCTAATTCTGCGTATGCGCTGCTTTTAGCTCTGCCTGTAGCTTCTTCATCACCTGCATTCCTTTCAGATGCTCTGTGATACTCATTGTCTTCTGCCTCTACTTGAGGTCTTGGATTGCTGCACTTAATTTTCCTTCTTCCTGGTCCCACTGCTGGACCTGCTCGTCGTCCTCCAATGCTGTCCAAAGCTACACTACTCTGTCAAACCATTCTATTGTTGTGTTGATTTGTCTTTCCATCTCATTGTTTTGGTTTGCAACTTCCTATTTCCTCTGCTCCTTCACCTCTAGGGGAGTCGTTGGATTAAGATTTTCTTTTATCTCCTCAATCTCCCGCATGTACTAATTGAGTGCCTATGCGATGAGGTTGATATTTTCCTCGACACTTCTTTCTACTACTTGCACACTGTCATGGATGCAGTTATACACCACTGTCAGTCACTATTCCATTTTATTTGCATGTTATTTTTCTTCTTTGGTTTTGAGATTGACTTGCTCGAATACCAATTCTAAGGCTTCCTTTCCATTCTTCGTATGCTATAATTCTTCCATGTTTGTTCTTGCACGCGACTGCACCTCCTGCGCGACACTGAACTAAAGCTTGTATAGTTCTTCAGTCGATATTCTTACCATTACCAACTCTATTTGCGCAAATTCTTGGAATTTTCTAGCATCGACCACGTCATGGTCTGAGTACTTCAAATTTTCCACGCAACTCAAAAGTTTTGGCATGGATTGCACTCCCTATGGAATGCACGGTAATATGATGGTTGTGTCAGGATTCTTATGTAGGGACCATGCCATGGGATGTTTTCCCTTTCATCTGACTGACGTGCTAGAGGTCCCAATGCCCTCCTGTTCGTGCTTTGCGCTGGAGTCGGGATGCCCAGTCAGATATTCAACTAAACCTTCTTGTTGTTGTGTAGACCCTACTTTAGGATGTGGTCTTAGCGCCACAACCTCTATGTGCACGCTGACTTTTCCATTTGTTCTTTGGGCTACTTCAGCCCTCGCAGGTTGCTGTAGGTTGCCTGCGTCGTCTGTTTTGTGGCCCTGTGCACCATCATGTGAATTGATTTCCATGGAAGCTGTTGTTGGGGCTTGTGTTTATTCCTCCACTGGTGTAGGGCTTGTTGGTTCAACTTGTGGTGAGGGAATCACGTCAACATCAATGAATTCCTCTCTCTGTGCGATTACTTGTTTGGCCTCCGTGGTTTCATGAGGCATTCGAACACTGCTATCGGTTTTCCTCGTTGTTTGGATTGGTGCACCAATATTTGGTGGTGCCATCGTGGGTATTTCTCACTTTTCGCCGAAGGGGCTCTGAATGGTTCACACTGTGCACTTACACTTCGGCTCTGCGTGCTCTTTATCGCTGCAAGTTTGCAATTTTACAATAAGTTGTAATATGCCCTTGTTTCATATTTATATAGAGTGTATCATCAATGATGTGAAACTTCTCAGAGAAGCTTCCTTGGCTGTGATTAATGTAATAATTATTTATGAGTACGTTCCATTTAATTTTCATAAATGCCGCGAGTTGGCACCTTTTTGCCATAACCGTCATTTTTTCACTTTTCAGATCGTTTGTCATTTTTCCTGTGCGCTAAATTTTTTTAAGTGCGTCGTGTATCTTTGAGGTAACATTCCCTTATTGTGTAGTGTGTCGCCCATATGCTGTGCATGGACATTTTTCTTTTTGTCACACCAAGTCCACTTCTATTGCGTGATGTATTTCCCAATATTTTTGTATTTTCTATCTTTTGTACTTTTTTATTTCTTTTTCCTTCTTTTTGTCCTTTTTATTTATTTTTCTCATTTTTCTCTCTTAACTTCTACTATAGTACACTATTTACATGTTTAAGTGCTAGGAGGTAGACTGTCCCTGTACAGTTTCAGTCGACTCCTGTTGATTAGTCCTTTTAGTTTCGTGACTCCGAAGTCTTTTAACTATACATATCCCCCATCTGTGACAATATTCACTTCATATGGCCCCAGCCAATGCATTTTGAATTGACCCAGATGCTGAAAAAATTTATTGTCATAAAGCAAGACTAGGTCTCCCTCCTTGAGGATCTTCCTCTTGATATGTTTATCATGCCAATATTTGTCTCTTTCTTTCTATACTTCTTGGTGAAATCCTACCAGAATCCTATCCTCTTCCATCTCCATTAGTTTATTGATTCTTTCCTTTACTTCGCCTCCTTCTATCATGTTGTTGATTGTTGCTATGCACAGAATGGGTACCAGAAGTTCTAATGGTACTACGACTTCCTGCCCATACACCAATTTGAATGGTGTCTGGCTTTTTAGCTTCTTACATGTAGTCATGTATGCCCATAATACTACTAGTATCTTCAAATCCCAATCATCCCTGTTGACATTGAAGATCTTTGTCAGAGAATTCTCCAAGATCTATAACATCCCTCTCTTGCAAGCACATGTTATTCACTTATTCTTTGAGGACACTTGTGTGAAAGTGATCTGGTTATAGTACATGGTTGTTTGTTTCGCTTATGGATTCTTATGATGATGTTGATGGATTATGATTTTATGTTATTTGTTATATGCGTATAGACAGATGCTATTGACGAGTTTCCTTGAGTGTGTAGGAAACTTGACGGATTGTGGATGCCGAGGGCATCAATGGACCTCCTTGGACTCTAGATTGAGTCAGGGAGTGGATTGTATTGGTTTGAGTATTTCATTTATGAATATGCGACATATGATCAATTATAGTATGAATTTGTATATGGATCATTGACAGTGCTTCGTTGATGGATGCAGGTTGACGAATTCTTGCTAATATGACTCACATAAGGAGTAAAGGGGCCATGCACATAGACCATATATTGAGAGAGAGGTGTGGTAGAGTCCCTGTGACAACCTACTAGCACTCGCGTTGTGGATTGAATTGTAGGTTAATGACTACCTAGTTCGAGAGGTCCACGATGTCATGAGGGTAGGCTGAGATAGTCGCTCATGAATATTTCTAAGGGGCGCACAATAAGGCATGGTTCTTATTCCTTATAAGCCCTTAGTCTCTCATAAGGTCGCTTGAATGGAGTGCTCACTCCAAGGGTTGGAAAACTACCAAAACCAGTAAAAAGCGAGTGGCACCCTTGGAGCATGAAGTGTGTCTTGAAGGGCATGTTGCGGAAGTAACACTTGAGTCAATGAATCTAGGTGGCCTAGAAAACCTTGGGCAAATAATTAAATCTTGTAAAATATTAAGCGTTTTCGGATTTAATTAATTAAGGGTTGAAATGATTACCTATAAATCCCCAAATTAAAGTCTAAGCCTATTAAAAAATTAAGCCTAAGTCTAAGTTAGTAAGAAGAATAAAACTAAATTATAAATTAAATAATGAGGGGATTAAGTAAATCAATTTAAGAAATTAAGAAAAATAAAATAAACCTAAAGATTGATTTAATACACATATGTGCAAGAAAATACCAAATTGGAATTTAAGGTAAGAATGGAATAAAGCTGAAAGAATGTGTATGCATATAAATATATCTAGAGTGTAGTTAACACTAGTCTTGTTAATTTTTCAAAATCCCACCCAGTTTCAGTCTCACTGATTTTTCAGTCAAATTTAAATGCCAAACTCAGTTTCAGCACTGTTTCAGCATCTGCTACAGTCGTGTTTCAGCATCTGCTACAGCCGTGTTTCTGCATCTGCTACAGCAGTGTTTCAGCATCTACTACAACCGTGTTTCAGCATCTGCTACAGCAGTGTTTCAGCATCTGCTACAGCCGTGTTTCAGCATCTGCTCAGCACTGTGTTTCAGCTTATGCTACAGCCTGGTGTTTCAGCATAAGCTACAGCGGTGTTTCAGCATCTAAAAAACTTAACAGAAAATAAATTTCTGAACAGAAAATAAATTTCAGAACTGAAACATGAGGATTATGAACATTGTTTTCAACTCAGAAATTAAATATCAGCAATATACAAAACTCAGAAAATATTAGACACAAATATTTTCGGTCTAAATTTGACCCTGGAAAAACCCACAAGGGGAAAACTAGTTAGAGAGGGATTTGTATTATTTATGAGCTTCTGAGAAATTCTTTTACATCATTTTCATCTTCAGATATTTACTCAAACTTATCTGGACATTCCTGTAGATTTGCTCCTCAATTTCTGAACCAGAAATTCGTACAACAGTACGACAATTAATGTTGTACGGAATGTCACGCAATTTGTGCCAAAACTCTGCTAAGATTCAATTTCTGTGCCACTCAATGCTATTCGGCAACCTTGGAATGCATGCCAGTGCTCCCAGAAATTGTTGCTGCTGTCTCTTTTCTTGAGCTCGACCTCTCTCTTGCTCTCTCTTGTTTTCTCAACAAGAATTCTTCAGCTCCTCTCTTGTTCTCTCAACAAGACTACTGTTTCTTCCTCTTGCTCTTGGCATCTTACCAAAAATCCTCTTGGCCTCTCACCAAGATTTCTTCAACTCCAAGAATGGGTGCGCCCTCTTGCCTTAATCAACCTCATGAGGGAAGGTGAGGAGTTTTCTAATCTAACGACTGAGATTAGATTAGATGGGTGGCTGAGATTTGGTGTCTCTTCACTCACCCTCACTTTAATCATAAAGTTATCTTTTAATTTGCATCTCACAAATTAATTTGACTAAGACCCACTTCTGGCAATTTCTCCCCCTTAGGCACCTAGGAAAGAGAAACACTTGCCTTGGTACTTTATTTTAATTTAAAATTTAACACTCCCTCATACCGAGGAAAGTGTCACACACCACTCCAAGCTTGTCCCTAATAAATACAAACTTGCCCATGCTCAATGCCTTGGTGAGTATGTCTGCAACCTGCTCCTCAGTAGATATGTATTGTTGCTCCACAGCTCCTCTCTGAACATAATCATGGATGAAGTGATACTGAATCTCGATATGCTTAGACCAGTCATGAAAAACTGGATTCTCCGAGAGTTTATTGCAACTCTGATTATCACAGTAAATCACGGTAGGCCTCAACTGCACACCAAACAATCCAATCAGCATCTTGCGAAGCCAAAGGGCCTCACAACTAGCCTGACTAGCTGCCATATACTCAGCCTCTGCCAAACTCAAAGCCACTGACTTCTGCTTCCGACTGAACCAAGACACAATTGCTGATCCCAATCCAAAGCAACACCCTGAAGTGATTTTCCTGTCACTGACACATCCTGCCCAATCTGAGTCTGTATAGCCAACCAGATGAACTCCATCTCCTCTATGATAGTCCAAACCATAATCTACCGTACCATAAAGATACCCGAGCACATGTTTTGCTGCCACCCAGTGCACTCTCCTCGGTTCCACCATGAACTGACTAAGAGTGTTGACAGCAAAACAAATATCTGGCCTGGTATTGACCAAATACATCAATGACGCGATCAACTGACGATACAAAGTGGAATCCACCAACTGTGACTCAGAAGCATGAAGCTTCTTCTAGTTGGTAATCATGGGAATGGTCATGGGCCTGCTATCCCCCATCTGGAATCTGCTCAGAATATCACACACATACTTCCCTTGTTCCAGGAAGATGTGTCCAGGCTCCTGCCAAACCTCCAATCCCAAAAAGTAATGCATCAGTCCAATGTCTGTCATCTCGAACTCTGAAGCAAGGCTCTCCTTGTAGCTGTTGATGAGTCCCTCTGCCCCTGTAATAAAAAGGTCATCCACATACAGCGGAAGAATGAGAGGATCCTCTCCAACCACAATGAAGTATAGGTTGGGATCCACCTCACTCTTCTCAAAACCCAACTGCTGCAAATAGGCATC
>JASDQU010740019.1:175425-214535 GCA_032191745.1 Picea mariana
AAGTAGTGTCCAATGGAGGGGACTCTCCCTGCTCAACCCCATCTACTGAAGACAATGATCCTATAGTAGAGCCTGAAGTACCTGATCCTGAAACCTGTGGATCGGTAGCCTGTGAACCTGAACTCTGTGGCCCTGTCACCGAAACTGGTGGCCCCGAACTCTGTGTCACTGTAGTCTGCTGCGGACTCACCTGAATCTGAGATGAAGACTGCTCACCTCTCTCTATCCCTCTAGACTTCCTAAAGGCTCCGTCCTCCTCAAATCTGACATCCCTCCTCAAGACAATCTTCCTCAAGGAAGGAAGGTAAATACGGAAATCCTTTGAAGTCTCACTGTACCCAACAAAGATCCCTCTCTCTGCCATGGGCTCCAGCTTTGTCCTCTTCTTAGAAGGGACATATGAATATGTGGTGCACCCAAAAATCCGAAAGTGCCCCACCTCAGGCTTCTTCCCAAAGAAAAACTCCTCAGGAGTCATGCTCCCCACAGCCTTGTGAGGACTCCCGTTCTGCAGATAAACTGCAGTGTAGCATGCCTCAGCCCATACAAATAGTGGCAGCCCCTGATCATGTAGCATGGCTCTCGCAGCCCCAACAATGGCCCTGTTCTTCCTGTCAACAACCCCATTCTGGTGCGGGTTGTAAGGAACATTCAACTCCCTCCTGATGCCCTCTCCTGCACAGAAATCCATAAAATCCTTGGAGGTATACTCACCCCCATTGTCCGATCTCAGGACTCTGATTTTCTTCCCTGTCTGGTTCTCCACAAGAGCTTTGAACTCTTGAAACCGGCTGAAGAAAATCCAGGACTTCTGAGAGAATTCATCAATGAATACAACATAGTATAGGGATCTAGTCAACGATGCCAAAGACATCGAGCCACATACATCTGAATGTATAAGATCAAGTATCCATGCCGCTCTACTGTCACTTCTCAGAAAATCAGTCTTGGTGTACTTTCCCAAGGTACACCCCTTGCACAACTCATGGTGCTCTGAACTGAAATCTGGAACTCCTGTCACCATCTCCCTCAGAACTCGCAAAGCCCCATGGTGAAAATGTTCCATCCTCTTGTGCCATATCTCACATAGGTTGTCGTTGCTGCTGGTAGAATGAATCAATGCTCGCACTGGCTAGAACAAGAACTTATACAACCTCTCATGTCTAGTACCAATCACTTTGGCCGAAGTGATGCTAGACCCTCTGGGGAAAAGAAGCACCTGTCNACCCCTTGCACAACTCATGGTGCTCTGAACTGAAATCTGGAACTCCTGTCACCATCTCCCTCAGAACTCGCAAAGCCCCATGGTGAAAATGTGCCATCCTCTTGTGCCATATCTCACATAGGTTGTCGTTGCTGCTGGTAGAATGAATCAATGCTCGCACTGGCTAGAACAAGAACTTATACAACCTCTCATGTCTAGTACCAATCACTTTGGCCGAAGTGATGCTAGACCCTCTGGGGAAAAGAAGCACCTGTCCATCACAGAACAAGACCTCATAGCCCTTCTCCTCAATAGTAGAAACTGACACTGAGTTCTTCTTCAAGCCCGGAACATAAAGAACCTTCGTCAAAATCATGGGAGGCAAAGGCTCCCTCCGAAATGATACGGTCCCACAACCAGCCACCTTGACCTCTCGGTCATCTCCAAGCACTACCTCTACATCTCCACACTGAGTAAGATCTGTCAAGTGCTCACGAACTGATGTCATATGGCGAGAGGCACCACTATCAAAATACCAAGTATCAGGAGTAGTGGTCCTCGAGGAAAGACATGCAATCAAGGAAAATTCCTTGTCAAACTTGGTGGAAAACTCATCCACCTCTGTTGAAGCTGTTGTTTGTCTCGACCTTGGCATCTCAACAAAGGTCCCTTCTCTTGGAATCTCACCAAGAGTTTCTTGATCTTGGCATCTCACCAAAGATCCTCTCCTTGGTCTCTCACCAAGTGACTTCCTCTTGAAGTGATTGTTGTCCTAACTTTCTGTTTGCTGAAATTTCTGCCTCTCTTCAACTCGGCTCTGATACCATGTTAATTTTTCAAAATCCCACCCAGTTTCAGTCTCGCTGATTTTTCATTCAAATTTAAATTCCAAACTCAGTTTCATCACTATTTCAGCATATGCTACAACCGTGTTTCAGCATCTGCTACAGCCGTGTTTCAGCATCTGCTACAGCAGTGTTTCAGCATCTGCTACAGCAGTGTTTCAGCATCTGCTACAGCCATGTTTCAGCATATGCTCAGCACTGTGTTTCAGCTTATGCTACAGCCTGGTGTTTCAGCATAAGCTACAACGGTGCTTCATCATCTAAAAAACTTAACAGAAAATAAATTTCAGAACTGAAACATGAGGATTATGAACATCGTTTTCAACGCAGAAATTAAATATCAGCAATATGCAAAACTTAGAAAATATTAGACACAAATATTTTCGGTCTAACTTCGACCCTGGAAAAACCCACAAGGGGAAAACCAGTTAGAGAGGGATTTGTATTATTTATGAGCTTCTGAGAAATTCTTTTACAGCATTTTCATCTTCAAATATTTACACAAACTTATCTGGACATTCCTGTAGCTTTTCTCCTCAATTTCTGAACCAGAAATTCGTACAACAGTACGACAATTAATGTTGTACATACTGTCACGAAATTTGTGCCAAAACTCTGCTAAGATTCAATTTCTGTGCCACTCAATGTTATTCGGCAACCTTGGAATGCATGCCAGTGCTCCCAGAAATTGCTGCTACTGTCTCTTTTCTTCAGCTTGACCTCTCTCTTGCTCTCTCTTGTTTTCTCAACAAGAATTCTTCAGCTCCTCTCTTGTTCTCTCAACAAGACTACTGTTTCTTCCTCTTGCTCTTGTCATCTCACCAAAAATCCTCTTGGCCTCTCACCAAGTTTTCTTCAACTCCAAGAATGGGTGCGCCCTCTTTCCTTAATCAACCTCATGAGGGAAGGTGAGGATTTTTCTAATCTAACGGCTGAGATTAGATTAGATGGGTGGCTGAGATTTGGTGTCTCTTCACTCACCCTCACTTTAATCATAAAGTTATCTTTTAATTTGCATCTCACAAATTAATTTGACTAAGACCCACTTCCGGCAATTTCTCCCCCTTAGGCGCCTAGGAAAGAGAAACCCTTGCCTTGGTACTTTATTTTAATTTAAAATTTAACAAGTCTAACTAGGAGAAGAATCGTATTTTAACTCAACTCAGATTTAGTAAGGTGTCAATCATTAATTGGAAATAAGGGGAATAAAGAGACAACTAGGAGTGATTTAAGGAGGTATTTTAGGAAGGGTGAGGTAAATTGACTTTTTTTAAAATAAGTTGTGGAATTACTTGTGCAACTTGGGGGAGAGGATGACAAGTGTAAGGGGGAAATAATTCTAAATGATTTAATTAAAAATAAAATTAATTGTGCAAGTGAGGATGTGTCATTGACAAAATTCTATAAAACTAATGGTCTAGATGAGAAATGTATCACACTAGTTATGGGTAAAGTTATGTTGTAGAATTTTTGCCTGGTTTTATTTGTAAGAGTTGGAATACCCATCTTGAGAGAGAGTGGTGGGTCTACCTTGCGAGGCAAGTTGGGAGCTAGAGTATTTCTGGTTGTGTGTGTGTGTATGGCCCCTTTGTGTTTTGAGGGGCTAAGGGGGAAGAAGACTACCCCTAGCATTGGCTCGTAGGTATCGATGAAGTCTCAACGATTAACAAGAGGGAGGTCGGGAGGAAAACTAGTGGACAAAGATCATCTCCAGGCCCATCTTCATCGTCGATTAGTTTTTTATGACATTTGTAATTGCATTGGTTTTTATTTTATAATTAAGTTTTTATAATTGTTGTAGATTGTGTTGAATCTTGAATTGTATAGACCAACTCCTTGAGGGATTTATCAGATATGAAAGGGAATTTGTATAATCGAGATTTTTTGTTGCGTCACTGTGTTGAAAGGTTTAAGATCGAATTTACAAGCCCTTGATGGTTAGAGTGTAACCTAGAGGTAAATTTTTATAATTGTTTCCATGGAAATTTTCGAGTGCAATATGTTGAAATTCCCTTGTTATTTTCCTTCCATTATTACAAATCTGTCAAGATTTTATCTAGTCCGCTACTGTTCCGGTTACCCATTATAATTGTCAAAATTTGACTCGTTGATTCATTTTCCTTTTGTATTGAGTTATAGAGGTCGGATGTATTTTAATTGTTGGTAATGCTCTATAAAAAGGTATTACAAGTTCTTGGTCGCTGCAACAAGATGCTTTTTAGAATCTAAATTTTACGTCATTTGTTTAACCCTTGCCAATGAATTGCAATTCCACTTTATAATGTTGTTGTCCAGGATAATATTTCCTTGTAGAGCCATGTATTGACTTCTTCCTTGAATTCTCAACCCTTAGAGATCTCCACGTGGCTAAGTTTTATATTCTGGAATTTACCATGTTTTAGATGCTTTGATAGTAGTATATTGCATTTACCATGTTTTAATATTGATGGAATTGAATATGTACACCATTCCATTCTATAATATGATTAATCCTTTATCATGTTGCCTTTATTTAAGATGCATAAACTAGGATCTGAACAAGGAGTGTCATTGAGGTGAGCTTAGAATGTTTTACATAGTTGAATAATCGATCCTTAAATCTTCTTCAGGGCGTTAATACATGATATTTTATTATCATGATTCTCTTTTTCACTAACATCATACACATAGAGATTTGTGTAATAACTCCTCCCATTGTGTATATGGATTTAGATGATCATCGACTTATCCTTGCATGTATTAAGGTTGGGATATCACAAGCTTGTATGGATTGAAATCTATTAATGCTTTTCGAAGGAGGCTATTTATATTCTTTTAGTTATCATTTAAACCTCGAGAAGATTTTTTTTATAATAAGTAAACTTTTCATTAATATAATCATCATATATAAAATAATTATATGAATACTAGAGCAAGTCTCTAGTTATGGTTCTTGCTAATTAGAATTTTAGGATCTTCAGATTTCATGGGTAAGTAAATTAATCTGATTATATTTTGTCGATATACTAGAATTGGTGATCACTCTTGCACCATGAATTAATGTTGATGTAGGATCGGTTATGAATTTGCTTACTCTTGCATCATGAAAATAAAGTTGATGATTAATCTTGCATCATGAAATTAATGATGATGTATGATGAGTTATGTAATTGGCTTACTCTTGCGCCATGATCATAATGTCGATGTATAATTGATTGAGTAATTAGATTCCATTGTGTCGCTAAATAATGTTGATGTATGACTGTTTTAGTAACTAGATTACTCTTGTGCCATTAGTTATGTTGATGTATGATTGTTTTAGAAATGAGTTTACTCCTGTGCCATTAAATAAGTTGATCTATGATTGTTTAATTAGTTAGATTACTCTTGCGTGATGTAATAATGTTGATGTATGACTGATAATATAGACTGGAGTTATGATTTTTGATTGATTAAGGGATTTAGATACCTCCTTGTTCCTTAGAACAATCGCCAGCCCTGAGATCTTAAGTGGTGAAAATCAATCGAATGAATCCTAGGCTTGAGAGTTTCTTATGTGTTCTGGAGGTTCTAACCATGCATGATAGGTTGGGAGGGTAGTTCTTTAAATGTTCAGTGACATGGTTGATCAATTGTTTGTATTTCACTTCAGTTGATCATGATGCACTGAATCGTGTCGCAATTGATTATGTTAATGCATTGATTATGCATTGTTATTTTTTATGATGGTGTATAGATTGTGTCGTTATTTATTGTGTTAACGCTTTGATTTTGTGTTGTTATTAATTTTTATGATGTGTCACTTTTAGTTATGTTGATGTTAGGATTGTTTCGTTATTAGTTATGATGATGTGTTGCTTGCAATGCTATCAATTATGTGTGACGATTCTATTATCCTAATGCACTTTATTTTTTTACCCATTGTACATCATTTCGTTGTATGTAATAGCGGGGTCATTACATATGGTATTAGAGCAGGTTCAACCATACGAATTGGGATCATTACACCTTCCATTATATTAAACATTTGATTAATAACTTATCGCTAATTAAAAATTGAAAATTTTCCATGCAGGTAATCATGGTTAGAGGATGTCGTGGAGGTAGACGACATGGTGCTAGGGGCAGAGGTGCAACGTCTCTAGTCGCATCCATGCCAGAGGCGTCTAACCCTCAAGGAGAGGAACAAGTCATTGGATAAAAGAAGATTGTTGTGGGAGATGTGGTTGGTTTGATGAGGTCCTTTCAGAGGATGTTAGAGGCCTTGTTAAATTGACTAGATAGAGATGAGGCCAGGGTGTCTGCACCCAACAAGGTTTCACAACGTGCTCCAGTTGGCAGTGGTAGAATTCACAGAGAACTCGAGAAGGTTAATTTTCCTGAGTTCATGGGTGCCACGGATGGCTCAACCGTTGAGGCATGGTTGGAGAACATGGCGATGTGCTTCACACTTCGCGACTACACCTGCAACATGAAAGTCCATATGGAAGTATTTCAGCTAAAGGGGAGCACTCTTATATGGTGGAAGACGCTCCTACCTCAATTAAACATGGACGTCGAAGATGTTTCATGGGAACTATTCGAGGAACGGTTACAAGAGAGGTATTTCTAGAGGAATTCATTGAGCTCCAGCTCAATGAGTTCCATGCCTTATGACAGGGTGATTGTATGATGCCTAAGTATGAGGCTTGATTCATGGATCTTCTTAGGTATGATCCACACCTGAACACAGAGAAGCTAAAGTTCAATAAGATTGTGTTTGGAATTAACTTCAACATTCGTGTGAAGGTGAGGATCCTAATTCCTTAGATGTTGCACGATGTAGTCCAGAAGGCCCTCATAACTGAGGAAGATCTGACTGGGGTTAGGGTAGCACTTCTACAATATCGACTGGAAAAATGACATCAAGTGCACAACAACATCAGACACCAACTAGACAAACATCGGGATATCGAGATACTTCGAGAGGATCAATGTTCATGACACCACAATGACCAACTCCTTAGTAGAGGACTCCCTACAAAGGACCATAACATCAATAATAATGTCACTCATGGAGCAATAGTGTAGGTTTTTTCATCAAAATAGACCAGGATTTCAGGCTGGTAATCCAACAACCTATACTTTGGGGACTAGGAGTATTGGACCAAAGACTCATTGGTAATCCATTACAGTCTCGTGGGTAATGTGGAGAGCGACATTACTAGCGAGATTGCCCGGTTGAGAAGGCCAGAGTGACTGGATCAATAAGAAACACTACGGTTGGATATTTGGGAAAGGCCCACAAGATTCATGCAGCGGTGAATAACCGCCAGGCCGAGCACCAATCCACTGTACTCTAGACATCAGGTACAATCGTCAACCAAACTTTTAGTATTTTTATAGATCCTGGTGCTACAAAGATCTTTATTTCTAGTGCGGTGCTGAAAATATTTAAGGTAAAGGAAATTGAACAAGATGATTTTAGATACATAGAAATGACTTCGGGTGCCAAACAGAAGGGTGGAAGAAAGGTTAYAGACTGTTTCATTCACTTGGGATATTTTGTAGCGAAGTTTGACCTAAATGTCATGATATTAGGATCGTATGACATCGTGATCGGTATGGACTGGTTGGGATCACATGATGTGATACTCAAATATAAGATGTAATGGTTGAGTTTGAAYGATGATGAGGGACAAAGAATACTGATCGTAGGAAGAAACCAGGGAGTGTCTTTGAGGTTCATTTCTTCCCTACAACTTCAAAAGAGAATGCGCAAAAGATGTAAGTTATATGCAATCTTAACACTAAATGAAAGAGGTGAGGCAGAATGATTGGAAAACCTTCTGATAGTATGAGAGTTTGTTGATGTATTTCCAAAAGAGTTACCAGGTTTGCCGCCCAAAAATAAAGTTCAAGAAAATTGATTGCAACAACTGCAAGAAATTCAAGCAACATATATGTACAAAGTGAAATTGGAAATGAAAAGTGTTGTCTAGGAAAGGAAGATGAAAGTTGGCTATGGCACAGAAGAATGGGTCACATACCCTTTTATAACCTTGTCAAAGTCAACAAAAAGGAAGTATTTAGAGAAATTCCCCAGATTACGAAACCAACCAACACTTTATGCAATAATTATCAACAAGTAAAGCAAACAAAGACCATTTTTAAATCAAAAGAATATTCAATGACAAGACCACTAGAAATTTTACATACCGATCTAGTTGGACCAACTACAATAAAGGGTTTAAAAGGTGAGAACTACTTTATGTTATTAGTTGATGATTATACAAGAATAAATGCAATTTTCTTTTTCAGGAATAAGTCCGAAGTTTTTGAAAACTTCAAGGTCTACAAGGAAATGGTTAAAAATCAAATAGATTCAAAAATCAAATGTTTGAGATCTGATAATGGAGGAGAGTTCACTTCAAAGGAATTTATGGACTACTGTTTTAGGCAAGGAATAAAAAGGAATTTCTCCATTGCTAAGACACCTCAACAGAATGGAATTGTTGAAAGAAAGAATAGGACAGTACATGAAATGGCTCAAACAATGTTAATGGATTCCAAATTGACAGATATATTTTGGACATGTGCAGTGCATACAATGGTTCACATTAAAAATAGAGTAATTCTCATAAGAAACACTGACAAAACTCCCTACGAGCTATGGAAAGGAAGACCAACAAATGGGAAGCACTTCAGAGTATTTGGAAACAAATGCTACATCAAAAAAGAATATGGCAGAATGGGAAATTTTGACTCTTGTGTGGACCAAGGAGTACTTGTTGGTTACTCAAGTACAAGGAAAGCATACAAGTGTTAGAATATGAAGTTGAACAAAGTTGTGGAAAGCATCAATGTAACAATTGATGAAACATGTGGACACAAATTAAAGGAAGATGGAAATGAATCAATGGAACAACTTTACAAAGAAGAAGAAAAAGATGAAGAAGAAGTAGAAGGGGAAGATGAAGAGGATCAGATAGAAGTAGAAGAGAAAGTTCAACAAGTGCCTCCAAAGACACCTAGCAAATGAGTACAGAAGAATCATCCTTCAGATCATATTATCGAAAACAAAGATGCAAGAGTTGAGAATAGAAGAAGAATCCATTCACCAGAACAAACACTCCTAACACTCTCATCTACGATTGAACCAAAATGTTTTGAAGAGGCTAGAAAGGATGAATTTTGGAATAAGGCCATGGATGAAGAATTGGATCAAATAGAGAATAATGACACTTTGGAATTGGTTCCAAGACCAAAGAATAAGAATGTGATTGACACAAAGTGGGTATTCAGAAATAAATTGAATGAATATGGACAAGTTACAAGGAACAAAGCTAGATGGGTATGTAAAGGATACACCCAGGTTGAAGGAATTGACTTTGAAGAGACATTTTCTCCAGTTTCTAGAATGGAAGCAATCTGATTGCTCCTATCTTATGCATGCTCCAAGAATATTAAAGTGTATCAGATGGACGTGGAAATCATCTTTTCTAAATGAGGAACTTGAAGAAGAAGTCTACATTGAACAACAAGACGGATTTCAATTGTCAGAGAACGCAGATTACATGTGTAAATTGAAGAAGGCCTTGTATGGTAGAAAAAAGGCTCCTAGAGCATGGTACTCTAGACTGGATAAATATATACAACAATCAAGGTACAGAAAAGGAAGTGAATGCATCAACCTCTACATCAAGGTAACTCAAGATATTATTTTATTAATTGAAGTTTTTGTTGATGATATTATTTTTGGAAGCAATGATGACAAGTTAAGCCAGAAATTTGCAAAGGATATGAAAAATGAATTTGAAATGTCATTACTCAGAGAACTATCCTTCTTTCTGGTTCTTTATATGTGTCAAAGCAACCAAGGGATTTTTATTTCTCAAACTAAGTATATCATAGAAATTCTAAAGAGGTTCGGAATGGAAGATTGTAAACCAATTACCAATCCTATGCAAACTAGTTGCAAGTTGAGAAAAGATGATGATTAAAAGTCTACAGACCAGAAGCAATACATGTCGATGATTGGAAACTTACTATATGTGACAAAATCTAGACCAGATGTAATGCAGGAAGTTGGATAGGTGGCATGATTTCAAGTAGAACCAAAGGAATCACATGTATTAGTAGTGAAGAGGATTTTCAGATATCTCCAAGGAATATAAGAGTTTGGATTATGGTATCCAAAAGGAAAGGATCTATCACTTATTTCCTACATAGATGCAGATTGAGCAGGTTACATTGATGACTGATGAAGCACCAGTGGAGCAACATTCTACTTGGGTGAGTGTTTAATATCATGGCTAAGCAAGAAACAATCATTAGTATCCTTATTTGCAACTGAGGCAGATTATATTGCAACATCAACATGTTGTACACAGGTTCTATGGATGGAACAAACTGTGATAGATATACATGTTGATTATATTTATACTCCAAGATGAAGTACATTCCAATCAAGTATCACTTTCTAAGGGAACAAGTTGCAGAGAAGAACATCAAAGTTGAATATGTCGGCACAAAAGAACAAGTGGTAGACATATTTACAAAATTGCTTCCATGGTAAGCCTTTGAGGATATTTTCCAAAGACTCGGAGTAATTTCTACTCCAAAAAGAATTCTTTTGAATTCTTATCTTATATATCTCAAATGTACACAAGGAAGCACCAACATTTCAGGTTGGGAGATCAGTTTCAAGAAGAGTTCAGTTAGGGGGAGTAGCCCTGGATGAAAATATATCTTTTCCATTGATGACAAAGGGGGAGAGATTCACTAGATGTAGAGCACATAGGCATGGTTCTAGGGGGAGAGATGTTTATCATATCCAGAGCACAGATGCATGGTTCCATGGGGAGCAATGGTCACAGGGGGAGCATGAGTGATATGACTTCAGTATTGCATCTGAGTGTTTCCATCAATGCCAAAGGGGGAGATTGTTGATTAATTGGGTTGGTTTTCATTGATGTCAACCCTTGAAGAAAGTCCAGTAGAGAATTACAGTAGCACAAATGTTTGGGTAATGGAACCAAGTTTTTTTTATGGATAATGGTATGTGTTTTGATATATTTGTAGGTAAGACTATTCTATATGGATAGTACATGTCATTCCATTTCCGGTGGTATGTGGAATGTCACATTACTCCTCACGGTTATAGATTTAAGGCCATGTGAAGCTAGAGAACCCTGATGAGTCATCTAGAAGCCCCAAAAGGTCAAAGTAGTCAAAGTGTTTGCAAAGAAGAAATTATTTAAATAATAAAGTGAAGTGATGATTGTACTATAAGTCAAAGAGGGTGAAAAATAAATTATTTAAATAATAAAGTTAATGGAGAACTTACTAATTATGGAAAGTGGTTAAGTTAAGTGGACAAGTGGTTATAAGTGGGTTAACCCTAAAATAAGGAAAGTGGGTTAAGATGCTTAAAAGGTAACCCCTTGAGGATGCTACATGAAAGTATAAATAAGAGGAAAAGGTCTATCATTTAATAAGCTATTGAATATCATTGAATATCTATTTTTTGAAAGGTTGTTTGGGCAAGTATTATTGATAGAGAACAGTGTGGCAGAAAAATCGCGACAGGAATACTGCGGAAAAAAAAGTGTGGAAGAAAAATCATGACAATAAAAATGCAACATAAAAAGTGTGGTAGGAAAAGTGAGGCAGGAAAAGTGCGGCATAAAAAGTGTGGTAGGAAAATTTTGGCAAGAAAAGTGCGACAGAAAAAGTGCAGCAGGAAAATCATGGCAGGAAAAGTGCGGCAGGAAAATCGTGGCAAGAAAAGTGCGGCAGGAAAACCACGACAAAAAATGTGTAGCAAAAAAACTGCAGTAGAAAAATCGCGGCATCATAACACTACAAGAAGAAAAGGGTATGGCTTTCATATGTATAGTGCTTAATTTGTGAATCAAGTTGAGGTTTTTCCTTTTAAATATGTTGGATACCCTCTTGGGAGTTTATGGCTTGCTGTAGAGTTGATTTGAGGTATATCTACTAAATTTTAGTATTGGTTCATGTTTGAGGGCTTTTGGTTGATGTATGTTGCTGAAGTTATTGGTACAGATAGAGGTTGTATAACAATGAGGTTATAACACATCGTTTGAGGTACAAAATTGTGGTAAAGTGTTTGAGGTATATATGATCAGATAAGATTGGTTGATGAGTATACAGTGAAAGGTTTCTCAGTGACATATTTAGTTTCTACAATTGAGGTACATGTTGGATACATGGTTGAGACAAGTAGTTGATGAGTTGGCACATACATGAGGTGTATAGTTGATGATTTTGGTACATCTTGATGAGTCATTGTTTATGTGTATTTTATGCATGATTGGTACATATTTGGTGCATGGTTGATGCACTTGTTGATGGTACAGGTTGAGATACATGTTAGTGCATGGTTGATGCACTTTTTTATGGTACAATATGATTACAGGTTCTTTGGTACAGGTTGGTGCATGGTTGATGCACTTGGTTATGGTATAGGTTGATTACAAGTTGATTGGTACATGTTTACATCAATATATCTCATAGTGATAGTGTGACAATGGTTCCATGATTCTACTTATATTTCATGGCAGTTGGATGGGGAAAGGATAGGTGGTTGTAGCACCTTCCAGTTGTAGTCGGAGAACATATGGGGTTATAGCCTCCTTCTGGTTGTATCTAGAGAATTGGGGAGTTGAAGATTCCCTGAGGTTGTAGCCTGATAAACTAGGGGGTTGGAGCCTCCTTCTAGTTGAAGATGGAAAACAAAGGAAGTTGGTGATTCCAATGAATGTAATTCTTAAATACATATAAGAAAAAAAATTATGTGGTTTTATCCTGCTTTGGGTTTCCATATAAAAACATTGTTGTATTGTGTATGTGTATGATTGCTCATTTGTTCATTGTTTATTTACTCTGCAATTATTGGATCATCATGCTACATTGATATAACACTTGCATATTGTGGTTAGAAAAGGATTGAATTTCTCTATTACCGATTCACCCCCCCTCTCAGTAATCCAACAATTGGTATCAGAGCAAGTTCCTTTAGAAATCAATTTAACCACTAAAAGGTAGATCATGGAGAGCAACAACATGTATAAAAATGGAATACCACAGTTTGATGGACAAAAGTTTGCATTTTGGAGCAGAAGGATGAAAAC
Source organism: Picea mariana (assembly GCA_032191745.1). Lineage (NCBI taxonomy): Eukaryota > Viridiplantae > Streptophyta > Pinopsida > Pinales > Pinaceae > Picea > Picea mariana. Next base: position 188,592 of record JASDQU010740019.1, read on the forward strand.
ATATATATAGGCACATGGATTCAAAATTTGGAAATCAGTTGTATATGGATACAAAAAAACCAACAGTTCTGATGACAAATGAAAGAGCAATAAAACTTGGCCAAAATAATTCCAAAGCCACAAATGCAGTTCTGAATGGTCTTTGTGAAAGGTATTCACCAAAGTTATACATTGTAAATCCGCTAAAGAGATTTGGGACAAACTTCAAAATATTTATGAATGAGATTCAAAAGTCAAAGAAACAAAGCTTCAAACTTACAGAGGTCAGTTCGAACAACTAAAGATGAAGGAAGATGAGAATATTACAGCTTACTTCTTACGAGTCGATGAAACAGTAAATGAAATCATAGGATTGGGAGAAGAAATCAAAGAATCTATAATTGTTCAAAAGGTACTAAGATATAGTCCTATGAGATTTGACCCTAAGATATCAACACTAGAAGAAAGAGCATATCTAGACTCAATAAGCATGGATGAACTACATGGAATATTCACAACATATGAAATGAGAAATGAACATGAAAATCTAGATATAAAAGAAGCATCTTTCAAAGAATCCAAAAGGTCAAAGAAAAAGGGAAAGCAAAAGGAAAAAGAACATAGAAGCAACAATGACATCTCAGAAGATGATGAAGAAGTGGCCAACTTTGTTAGAAGATTGAACAAGGGAACCAACGAAAGATATAGAGGTAAGCTTCCTTTGATTTGTTTTAATTGTGATGGTATCGGTCATTGTTCTAACAAATGTCCTCATAAGAAAAATAATAGGAATGGTGAAGATTACTCAAATAGAAAACAAACATATAAAGGAAAAAGAACCACAAATAAAGTTTTCAAGAAAAGATTATGCACCAAAGAAGCAATCTCATCATCAGATGAAGATGAAGTCAGTGACAGTGAGACAGAAAGATTTTTATTCATGGCAGTAGAAGACTCTGACAAAGAAGACACCGAAGAAGAAAATGAAGAGGCCAAAGAAGAATATGAAGAGGCAGAAGTTGACTATCGAGAATAATAATTGTGTGCCATAGAAGTTATAAGAAGAGAAAAGAAGAAAAACAAGGAGCTACAAGCAGAGCTAGACAAGAAAGAAGACACTCATGAACTAGAACAAATGATCACAAATTTGAAGGTTCAAATAGAAGAAGATAAAAGAATTGAAGAAGCACGCAAAGAACAACTAGAAGAAACAAACATGATCATTGGAAATTTGGAAGCAGGGATGGTCACATTAAGAAAGGATATTCAAAAGAAAACTATCTAGAACAACTCAAAAGGGATCAAGTCCGAACTTGGATACAATCAGATAGAAAAGGGATCAAGATCCAAAACAATAGAACAAGAAACATATTTAAAAAAATATGTAGAAACAATCAAAGAGGATAAGAATATCTACAAGGAAGATTATAGGGACACTCCTCCACTGAGAAGATTCAGATTTCATAATCAACAACTGACAGATAGGCCTCAAGAAGAAGAAGGATTTAGAAGAGAAACTCCTTTAAGAAAATCTTCAATTCCTAAGTATCAAACTATATTTTTTGGTTTATGTTATGCATGTAATAATTTTGGACATAAATCTATGAATTGCAGAGCTAACAATAGGAACATAAACAACTTTCAAAGTTATATACAAAAGGGTTATCCAAGAAGGCCTAGTGAAACAAAGAGAAGAAGTTACAATAGGCTTGAATCATTGAGCACTAAATTGGAATGCTAAAAGTGTAACAACTTTGGACACATGGCTAAATATTGTAGAATAAAAGTTCCTCCTAGAGAACCACAACAAAACAACAACAATCATAGACAGGAACCTCAAAAGAGAACATGGATAAGAAAAAAAAATCATTACATCAATGAAGAATGCACACTTGTTCTACAAGATAAGAAAAATAAAAGTGGTTGGTATGTTGATAGTGGATATTAAAAACACATGACAGGTGATAAGATATGTTTCTTATATTAATAAAGGAAAGATATGGATCAGTATCCTAAATAAATGATGATTCAGCTAAAATAACTGGAAAAGGCACAGTCATAATTGGAAACAAGAATACCAAGGGAAAAAATGTTCTACTAGTAGAAGATATGAAACATAATCTTTTAAGTGTGAGTCAAATGTGTGATCAAGGTCATAAAGTTACTTTCGATTCACAAAAGTGCGAGATAAGAAAAGAAGGTTCAAGAAAATTGATTGCAACGGCTGCAAGAACTTCAAGTAACATATATGTACTAAGTGAAATTGGAAATGAAAAGTGTTGTCTAGTGTAGGGACCTAAATTAATTAAGCTTAATAAAATTCATAAATTTAAACAATTAAGATTATTCAGCATATAAACAATAAGTAATTTCTTTATTCAACATATAAGCAGCAAAAATTTAAAGATATTAATAGCATGCTAATTATTTTAAATAACCATCACATGTTCATGAAAATGCATACATAAAAATACCTCTATCTGATGCTAAATTCCCGACCTTTGGTTTCCCTCTCTGCTGCTATGCCCAGACTCTGCTTGATGCTTGGACCAAACACTGCCCAAAACTGACTAACCACCCAGCCAACTAGGAGCAGCCTATCCAGCTCCCTAGCTCTAAGATTCTGTGAGGATTCCTGGCATCCAAGCCCAAAACTCCCAGCAACCTAGTGCCCCCTGCAACAGTTCACCCAACCTCCAAAACCAAACCCCAAAGCCAAAAAAATATCCAATAGAAAAATTACAGTCCTCTTCTCCCAATTTTGCATAATCCTCTTCCTGAAGGCCTCTGCCTAGTCATATCTCCCCCAATTCACCAACTCCCTACCCTCCTTTAATTCCACCCACCTTATCCTTCCATTCATTACCTTATCCTACCATTTATTACCTTATCCCTCCACTCAATGCTTCATTCCCCCCCTGCATACATAAAGTCTTATAATAAATAATTTAAAGTTATTAAGCCCTTTAATTCATTACCCAAATCATTGAATGTGTTAAGTAATCAATTAATTAATTAATCGACATATATTAAACAATAAATAAATAATATCATTAATAGTAAATCATTACTTAACTAATACACATTAAGACAGTTAATTATTTAATTAACTATACTTAATAAACCCTATGCAACTATTTAACCAGGGTTGTTACACACACCCACCCTTCAGGAAACTTCGTCCCAAAGTTAAGGTATTTCATGATACAAAGGAAAAAAAAAACATGGTTCACACATTCATAACAATTAACCAACATTATTAGTAAGTAAGCCAAGAAAACTCATACATACTAGTGTGCATGTACAAGAAATGCATGTGTAGCTAGTACATACAAGTCTCGTGAATGTTCTAATAATCAATAACTATCACCCTTATAGTAATTTATGTATGCGTCCAATCCAATCAACAAGACTATTCTTTTATAAAAGACAATAAACTAATCAAATGTTTGTGAAATCCTTTAATTACAATTATCTAGTTCAACAATTTTATTTAGACAACTATGGTTTAGTTACGTAATTATGAATATTCATATATACACATTTTCTTTTTAGAAGGGAAAAACAATAAATTCTACCATAAGAAAAATCTCCATACTTTCTCCACTATTTCTACTCATCCTTCCTCCCTAACTTACTTCCATCTTCATTCCTATCCTTTATCTGCTGGACTATTTTGGAGCATCAACTATATTGAACTAACTCCAAATAGAACGCGTAAGTGGAAGTGTCACTATATCGACCAAGCTTCCCCAGCAAGAAACTGATAGTCATCATCACACGTCTAGGGGAGCGCGAACTAACACCGTCCTCACATGACTTCAGGTTTCGGAGGATACACGGTGGGAAATGCCTCGACCCCTCCTAATCATAACTAGGGTCCACACCCTACAATGGAATATACAGTGGCACCGTGTTGATGGTATTTTTGTCATCGTTTATTCAATTTTGGGCAGTCTCATCACCTGAAATCCCACACTGGTCCATATATCATAACAATGTATCCAAACCAATATAATTTCACATACAAAGATTCATGCCATATTGTTTCTCGGCCAGTGGTCATGTCATCCACTTTCATCATTATTATCCCTTGGCTATTTCATAGTTCATAACCTGCAGATTAGTCTATAACACAAACTCATACATTTTTGTGCATTATCATCATGTAATTGCCTACAACCACCATTTCAATTCGGTATCCATGTACCAACAACTTGACATCAAAGTTTTCAAGTTAGAAATAGATTTCATAATATCCCATAATTCAATTTCGACACCCATTCATAAAATTATCTTTTACCAAATAGATTGCATCATATCCAACATCATTCTAATAGCATTTAAACCTTCATAGGATTCTCATTCACACAATATATCGCATCATATCCATCATCATCAATAACATTTAAACATTCATAAAATTTACATTCACATAGTAGATCGCATCATATCCATCATCATCAATAATATTTAAACATTCATAAAATTTACATTCTCACAATATATCGCATCATATCCATCATCATCGCTAATATTTAAACATTCATAAAGGTTCATACGTCTTAAAAGTTTAAATGTATCATTTAATAGTTTCACTGTGAATAGAAAAAAAAAATGTAGGCCTCAGGTAATATTGGTTGTCTAAGTCAAAAGGTGGTGTTACATACACCCAACCTTTGAGAAACATATTCTCGAGGTGGTCAAAAAAGTGAGGGATAGTCTCGTCATAATGTCTCGGCATCTTCCCAAGTAGCAGATCTTGGACTATACTTGTCCCATTGGACCTTAACTTGGTCTACCAGATGGTTCCTGAGCTGTCGAACTCTATGGTCCAATATGCGTAACGGTTCTACCATGAGAGTTCCCACGTCTGATACCTGCAATTCCTTCCAATTTAGCTTATGTGATTCATCAGCAACATAATGATGTAAAACATATACATGAAAAACATTATGAGTTTTATGCAAGTGGGGTGGAAGTACGAGACAATAGGAAATGGGTCCAATTTTCTCTTGGATTCTGAACGATCCTATAAATCGAGGTGAGAACTTTGTCCCCTTCTCGAACCGTATGGTACTCTTATTAGGCCTGATACAAATGAAAACCTGGTCTCCCACTTCATAACTTCAGTCGGTCCTCTGTGCATCCACATAACTTTTTTTCCTATCCTATGCTTCCTTTAGTCTCTACCTAATTTGAATCACCTGTTCCTCCATCTCTTAAATAATTTCTAGCCCAACTGTTACTTTGTCTTCTAATCTATCCCAACTCAACGGTGCTCTACATGGTCTTCCATATAGAGCTTCATAGGGTGGCATTCCGATGGAGCTATGAAAAGTGTTATTGTAGGCAAACTTTACCAAAGGTAGGTACTTCTCCCAATGGGTTTGATTATCCATGACATACATCCTGAGCATGTCATCCATGACTTGATTTACTCTCTCAGTTTACCCATCAGTTTCAGGATGATAAGCTATTCTTAAGTACAACTGAGTCCCCAACACTGACTGCAAACTTGTCCAAAACCTAGAAGTGAATCTGGAGTCCCTATCTGAAATGATCTTCTTAGGTATCTCGTACAAACGGATAACCTCACTTACAAACACATGTGCCACATTCGTGACATCGTAAGTGTCTCTAATTGGAATAAAATGAGCACTCTTGGTTAACTTATCAACTATCACAAGAATGGCATTCTGTCTATGAGATGTGAGTGACAACCCCACAAAACAATCCATAGAGATGACTTCTCACTTGGACATAGGAACATCATGTGGTTGTAGGAGGCCTGTCGGGTGATGGTGGTCGGCTTTCACTTTTTGACACTCTAGGCACTTGGCGACAAAATGGACTACATTGCGCTTCATGCCTACCTAGAAGAAGAGCTTCCTCATGTATGCGTACATCTTCTTCACACCTAGATGCGCACAATAAAGTGCTCTATGGGATTCCTTCAGTATGATGCTTCAAATATCCCCATCTTCAGGGATGTACATCCTTCATCAATATCTTAACAGTCCATCTGCTTCCAGACTATATCCTTCATACTTTGGATCTAGCTGCCTCGCACTCTGGAGGTTTTCTGGTACTTTGTGAAACTAGGGTTTCACTTTCCGGGAGATCTAGCCACTAAAAAGGTGTGTTGAAGGTGCCAAAATGATCCTTGAGGGAGGGCACACTTTTCTATATGGTTTTAGGGCTGAAATACCTCGCCAACAAAAAGCCCTAATTTTCATGTACGACAACAGTGATGTTTTTCACTTTTCTCTTGTGAAAGATGCTCTCTTCAGCTTGGCTCTGATACCATGTTAATGTTTAAGCCATTATTATNCCTCATGTATGCGTACATCTTCTTCACACCTAGATGCGCACAATAAAGTGCTCTATGGGATTCCTTCAGTATGATGCTTCAAATATCCCCATCTTCAGGGATGTACATCCTTCATCAATATCTTAACAGTCCATCTGCTTCCAGACTATATCCTTCATACTTTGGATCTAGTTGCCTCGCACTCTGGAGGTTTTCTGGTACTTTGTGAAACTAGGGTTTCACTTTCCGGGAGATCTAGCCACTAAAAAGGTGTGTTGAAGGTGCCAAAATGATTCTTGAGGGAGGGCACACTTTTCTATATGGTTTTAGGGCTGAAATACCTCGCCAACAAAAAGCCCTAATTTTCATGTACGACAACAGTGATGTTTTTCACTTTTCTCTTGTGAAAGATGCTCTCTTCAGCTTGGCTCTGATACCATGTTAATGTTTAAGCCATTATTATAGTTCTTTGCATTTCAATAGATAATAGCAACATAAGACAAGATTACTGAAAAATACACAATCAAAAGAGACACATCATTTATCATGGGAAACCCTCTAGGGGAAAAAACTGAGAAAAAATTCCTTATTATAGATAGTCAATACAATGCCAAGAGATAACTCAAGACAATACAGAAGATCCTCTCCTAAAGATGTGACACTCTCTCTCTCTCTTCTCCAATAGCAGCTCTGAAACTTGTCTCTCGAAATGAGCAAGTGAGGTGTGTCTAAGTGAGGCGCTAGCCTTCTTATTTATACTAATCTGGCACGTGTGAAGTGTCTCTTCACTAGCAGGGCCGACTTCTTAATCTTGGTGGTTATAACCACCTTTATTATATTTTGGGGCCTCTTTGATATATTATGGGGCCGACTTCTTCTTTTTCCTTTTATAATTACATTATGACCAATCCGCAAAGGGGATTTGGTCCTTTTACAATAGCCAACATGATCAATCCACAATGGGGATTGATCCAATGAATAATATATCAACTAATAATAAGAATACACTTTGCAGTTACATTATTTCAATAGATTTCACAAAGCCTACATGCGTGGGTCATCTCTCAAATCATGCGAGGAACATCTCCAAAAGTAATGAAAATGGAGGGTGATCTGAAATCTCCAACATGGCATTTCTAGAGGGTGTCCTTGTATGCAATAATAGCCCAAATGTGCCTCGAAGGATGTTACCAATGCTTGGGGACACTGTTTTTTCGTGAGAACTATGGGACTGTCTCAGAAAATGTGAAACTGGGTGAGCATAAGTAGAATCATCTCTGATAGTAGATGGACAAAGTGTCATGAATACATAAGACAATGATCCATGCTTAGGAATAAAACAAGTGTTATATACATTGGTGTGAGAACCTTTACAAAGAGAAACATTTTTACATCATATACAAAGGGGTAAGAGAGACTAGTAGCTCACCTAGATCATGTGTCCTAGTAGATCAACCCCAAAATGGTTGCATACCAACCTAGATCATAAATCACTAATATGATGACGAGTTACCAACATCAAGGGGCAGTCAATTGTAGCCATAAAATAAGATCTTATCTTGAAATGAGGACTAAAAGGATGGGCCATGACCAACCACATCATGTCTGGAGATACTGCATAGGCCCCCCATTAATACATAGGATATCAAAGCATGGTCCAATACAATACATGAGTGTAAATAAAATCACACTTATGGCTCATCGTGATACAATAAGGCGCATAATCTGTTCACATGACTGATCCAAAAAGGATCCAAAGAAGACTAAGGATAACTCAGAATTCGCAGAAGCACCTCACGAAGCTCAAAATGGCCTCAACAAATAGAGAAAGGGAAAAAATTCAAAGTCCTCAAAACTCATTGAAATTGACTTCATAGCGAAGAGCGTGTCACAATATTTCCAACAACGTAAATGCCTTGTCAAACGGAGTTATGGATCAAAAGATATTTGCGGTAAAATTTTTGGTCAACCTAGCTCAATCAACATGGATGAGTCAACATACGTACTAGTGATGTCAGCATTAGTACATATGATGTCAGTGTCTGTACAGGGTATGTGGCACACGTAGAGGGAGACATTTTCATGATGATGTGGTAGCACCAGAGCCTGCCACGTGTCACCCGTGTTTGGAATTTTTCGGTCAGTCAGTGGACCAATGGGAAATTGCCACGTGGCAGTCCATACAACCATGTGGTAGACTGTGCAACCACCCGACAGGTGACGTGGAAGGATGATGTGGTAGAGGTGATGTGGCATTTCTGTGCAATATGGTGAAATGGGCCAATGAAAGGCCACCACATGGCCCAGTAATGGGCTGCCATGTGGCAGTAGGAAAAAGCACAAGGACGCCTAGCAACCGAATGTTTTAAAAAAAAGGTGGGGTTGTCTGACACCAACCCCCAATCCACCATATTAAACCTTATCCTGCCATATCTGGCCAATTGGAGCCACAATCCACCAAAATTATCTCCATCAGCAAATTTAGCACGAGATCCCATGGGATTCAAACTATAACACATATATATAACCCATGGTGTATTAAAATGTGAGGTTCGTGGGTTTGACTGTTATAACCCTAATTTGAACCATACATGCTTACCTGGCATCAGGCCATCTCAGATCCCTTCTTTGCCAAAGAACTATTGAACAACTCTTTACAAAACCTCTTTTATAAGGGCCCACGCACCCTAATCCATTATTGAACACGTGTACATGCTAGCTAACCTAAAACAACTCGCGTGGACCTACAAAAGAACGAAAAAAGGAAAGTTGTCGACGGAACACACAGCTTTGGGTGAGTTAACTGAAATTTCCGGCCATGCATGGCCAAGGGTTCGTCCAAATACCTAGCTTCTTCTAGCCTATAAAATAAGGGTTAGGGGTCCCATTTGGAAGAGGAGAATAAGAGTAAAGAAACTCTACCCAATTGCACATTCCCATTGTCCCAACCCTTTAGCCATCCTTGTGCAAAGAGAGATATAAAGTGAAGAAGTTGGAGGACATTTGAAGAGGAACCCAGGATCAGGTTCGCGGAGCAGTGGCTGGTCTCGACATTGTAAGTTGATTCATTAAAGTTAATAATAAAGAAATGTTTTTCTCGTCCCACTATATGAGTTCTTCATAGTTTAGCGAATATATGTTTGAATATCTAAACCATTAATCTGTAGAATAAATGCATGTAGATTTTGTTGCTTGTTTTGTACATAGGTCAATCTTGAGAGGATAGCTTCCAACAAGCGATCAAGTGTGAAAAAGGATCGACATCAAACGTCTGAAACAAGTTATGTTTGTGTAACCATGTATTTGCTTGAAAGAAATGGAGATTAAGTTTGGGATGACGGTAGAAAGTAGGATTCTTTCGGTCTTATTTGCATGCATAATATAACCCTAAATGCTAGTCCGTAGGGGGATTTCCCACCACAACAGAATTAGAGACCATACTGGGGAAACTATCTAGGGTTCCTGGGAATATTTTTGGGTAGTTTTAAAAGACTAGTTTTCTTTCCTGTTTTTTGAAGTTTCTGCAAAGTCTGAGCTAATAGAGAGTCTGGTCTTCCATACTAGCTATCTCTGTTATTTGCTTGACTGTGTTTTTTTGAGACCCACAGAGGTACACGTGACCTGCATAAGGTCTTCACATGTGTACCCACGCCCTACTTTCATACAGCCCGTGTGTAAATTCTAGCTGAAGAAGTAACAGTAGCGTGTAGATTCCAGAAAATTTTTGAGGCAGTCATCCTCTTCCCTATTAGAATCAGTCATTCTCAGGGGTTTTTTGGAACTCTTTCTAGTCTTGGGTGTTTGTAGTCTCATCTCAGATTGGTTTGTTTTACGAATTTTTTCCTTACATTGTTTTCCTTTTTTCTGTTAAAGAGAGTGTCTAAGCCTTCAAGAGATCCTGGTTCTCAATATTAGTGGTCTCTTCCTGGTTTGGATTGTCTGTTTTTATTTGTTTTAGAGTTTTAGATATACACGCGCCTTGTATAAGGCTAGCACGTGTGTACAGACCCTCTGGCTCTACACAGCTTGCGTGCACACGCTCGTTGTTGAATTGTCAGTAGTGTGCTTGTGTAGGATAGTTTTTGTTGAGGGTGAGGCAGTCATCTTTTCCCTTGATAAGAGTTATACCTCTAAGTTTTTTGAATCGATGTCCTAGTAGTCAGTAGCTTAGGGTTGATCTTATACATAGCTTTCTTTTTTCATTTAAAAGGTGTCATCAAAAAAAATTCTTTAGGGTTTTTAGACAAGTGTGAGAGTCCTTTTTTAAGTTGCTAGTGTGTGATTTACTGAAGTGATTCTTTGCGATCTGCAATTAGGCCAGAATTTTTCTTGGTTTTTAACTTGTTGATAATTTTCCTTTTTGCTTTGTCAGCATTCAAATAAAAAAAAAAAAATCTTTCATTTTCTTGTTTGGTTGAAAAGTGTTGTTTTGCATTAGTAACTAGGGAAAAGTCTTTTCTTTCATAAGTTCTTGATAGTTTACTTAGATCGTAAGTAGCTTGTAGTCGAGTGAAATCTTTCTTTAAGTTTTCTATTCAAAAGATCTTAGAAAATTAAAAAAAAAAATTTAAAAAATTTGAAAAGTTGTTGAAATTTTGCATTAGGTGAAGGTTTTTGTTTCCAACTTTTTGTTCATTTTTACTTTCGTCTTTCAAACATCATCAGTTTCAATTTCATACCCTTTCACATAAGACAAGCCATAAAATTAACGCTAAATCTAAAATTTATTAGACTTTTATGTTTGTAGGGTTAACCAACTAGTTCAGGATTAGGGCCTTGGATTAGGTTGGAGAGGAAACTCTTCAAGGCCATTAAAATCAAACATTGGAGTCTGAGTTAGGGAGTGTCCAAGTCCAGTATCGTGAAATTTATCCGGGACCCCCCTCTAACACAGAGGATAAACATGAGGTCGTGTGCGGAAAGGTAGTGGAGATAACCCCTCCAAAGCTGGACCAATTGTAGTGGAGAACACATATATAGGGCTTGTCTTGGGATTCTGTCGATTGCATTTTCCACGGGGATTTGTGGGTCTCAAATCCATTTGAGGTCCTCAGTTGTCTTCCGGACCACTTGCTCTCGATACCCTTGACAGGTTTCGGGCTCGATACCCTGCTCATTGTGTTCTACTCGACTTTCGACTGTACCCGCCTGGTGACTATTCGCACGGTGGAAACCTAGTTGCCTATCTTTTTTAGGGACATACATAGGTGACTGTAGGGGTATACCGCGGTACCTAGGATAGACATCGGGCCATGCTTTGCAGAGTATACCCGAAGGGTGCTTCCATTTTCGAGTTGCACTTGCACCGGTAAGTTGCTCTAGTGTTGGTTGTTGTAACTGTTCTTCCAATTAATTTAGTGTTTGTCTGTCTTATCTTATAGGGAATTTTTTAGTGTGTGTTACTTTTGAACGATTAGAATTCCCTAGAGTGTCTTTTATCTTCTCACACAGTGGAGGATCATGAGCTCCACTAGTCATGAAGGGTTCTTGGCCTGCCGCCAGTTACACTAGAGCCACCCTTGCCACCACTAAGGTGAAAGCTAGACCAACAAGGGTCTTTTGAAGCAACTAGGTCATAAGAAATTGTGCCCAACCAACATCCATAGGAATCGATCGTTTTAGACCTTGGAGCAAAATCTTTTGGTCTGGTTGAAACCTCCACCACTAATCTTTTGGCACCCACCATCATACCGATTCATCTTTACGAGTGACAGATAGTGTCGCACACAGCAATGGAAACAAATGTTGTTACTCCTTCTGGGAATTCTTCAATTCCCACTACAATTGTCACCACATGAGAGTTTCCACCTCCTAACCCACCGTCACCAGTCCAAGCCACCATGGTCTCGAACACCTCTACATCGCATAGTGGGTCGATCCCGTCTCTGGTGGCGGCCACAACCCCTTTCACACCAAGTGCGGCATGCCCTCCGTTCTCATATGAGATGCCTAATTCAAGTACAAGTACTGCACTTTCCTACTCCACTTCATAGACTTCAGGTCTAGGGGCAGGGAGCTCTAATGCTTCTCTACAAGGACACATGGGGGGCACTCCTTCTCCTTTTAACGCTTTTCCTTATGAGGAAGATCATATACCTCCTTTGTCCCCTTCCCTCGGTGGCACGCATCAACAATCCGCTAGGCCACCTGCACACCATAGTTTATTTGGAGCGGGGAGTCAAGGACCACCTTCGCATAATATACCAGTAGGTTCGACACCGTTTTCCTTGTTCGGTGTGTTTGGTAACAATTCCTTCTTGTCAGCTTCTTTCCCAACTGGGGGCAACCCCGATTTCAGACAACCTATTCCTATGCAGGGTACTATTCCTGCACAGGGGGCACACCCAGGAACTTCTTCTGCATCAGGGCCTTGGAATTTTTGGCAAGGATCATTTCCCTCGTCAGGAATGTTGATCTGGGGTAATTCTTTTCATAATCAATGGAACCCCAGACAAAGCACTATGCCTATCCCCACCATATCCTGGACCCCGGAACATCCCCCAACAAAGCGCCTTAATATACATTTGTCAACCAATAGGAAAACGGCCTCGTTGCTAACTCTACTCCCAATTTTTATTTAAAAAATGGATTTTGTCAGTGCACGGGGCTCATACCAGGGTGTGCGACAGGTCGTACCAGGGCACAAAAAAATGATGCAGAAGGAAAATTATTAATGCAGACTGTAGGCACATAAATCAAGATCAAATTTCTCATGGGCCTGAAAGTGCCAAACTCAGATCGAGGCATGGAGACAGTCATTTTTAGGTAATTTGACACCACGAATTTAGTAGTGTTGTTTGTTTTCTTATCTTAGCAAAGCTTCTGCAACTTAACTCTAGAATGAGGTATACTTATGTATTTTGCCAAATTTTTTTGTTGAGTTAATAAAAGGCCTACCCATTTGAGAGCAGGACCCAGAGACGTAGTCCACCAGGGATGAACTTTGTTATCAAGTTTTTTTGTTCAGATCTGATGCATATGTCTCTTCATTATTGAGTTATTCCTTCTTTATGGTGCACTTCATTTTATTCTCATTTAATACAATTATTTAATAAGTCACATTGATGAAAAGATCTCGGATCATGTTGGTATTAGAGTAGTCATATTTGACTTGAATTTTTGAGTGCAAATGATTACTATGGCCAAGCATAAACATCGTGAAGGAACACTTAATAATTTCAACCCAGAAGTTGGTCATGCATCCCGAAGAAAGAAATGGCTGAAGACGAAAAGTGTGACGAACATGAGAAAAAACTTCCATATGGTTTTCTATCACATGTCAGAATTGTTCAAGCGAATGTATGGAAACTATGAGAAGAGGATGAAGAAGAAAGGGAAGAAAAAGTAGCAAAAATAGATGATATTCTTCGGTGAATCAAGAGGTTGGAGGAGACTTGCCCGAGCCTCCATTTTCACCATCAAGTTCTAGTTCTTCTTCTTCTGATCGTTCTCATCATTCTATCCATAAAGATTATTTTAAGAAACCATTACTAAAGCTTGATGTAAAATTTTCTTTACCTATGTTTAATGGAGATGCTAATCCTAAAAAGCTAGATAATTGGATCCGACAGGTTGAAGTATATTGTCGTGTTCAACATATTGATGAAGAGGAAGTTAAAGTGCAATTGGCCTCTCTTCGGTTGGAAGGCACTACTCTTGTATGGTGGGAGAGAAAACTTTGGGACATAAGTAAGTATGGTAATCTTCTTTCCTCATGGTCAGAATTTAAATCAACAATAAGGAAGCAATTTTATCCATTGGGTTATTTACATAAAGCAATGATGGAATGACAAACTTTAAGACAAAGTAAAGGTCAAACTATACAAATTTTCACGGAAGAATTTAGGAAGAAAGCTATTGCATTAAACATTCCTTTAGATTCTTATGAAACCTTAATGAAGTATATTGGTGCACTTCACAGTTATATTCATCATACTTTACTATTGTTTAACCCCACCAGTCTTGATGAAGTTTGTGTGCAAGCCACTCACCTTGAGATTAGGGGAAAGCATGTTCAAGAAGATCCCACAAAGAAACCGTCCAATTACCCACATAAGCAGTTTAAAAATTTTAAAAGGAAGGAAAAAAATACCACCATTGTAAAGAGGGAAGAAGGAAAGCCATCTTGCACTCATTGCAAGAAGAATGGTCACGATGATGAACACCATTGGAAATTACATCCAGAGAAAAGACTAAAACAGTTTAGTGGAAAGGGGAAGACAAAGACCATTGCAACAATGCAACAAGATCTTGGTTCTGATTCGGGAGACGAAGAAAAGATCACAATGGTTGGAGTACAAGGTAAAGATTCCCTTCATGCTAGTTCAAATTCCAATAATGAATCTCATGATGATGAAAGAAAGAGGAATGAATCATTTCACATAAGAGTTGTATCTAAGCACACTAAGATAGATACATTATTTGATCTGGGTTCCCAAGTAAACTTGATATCTGAAGCACTTGTCAAAAAAATGGGTCTTGAAACTAAACCACATCCAAAGCCTTATCCTCTTGGTTGGGTATGTGATAAAGATAAGCTTAATGTCACAAAGTAGTGTAGGGTCATATTTTTTATTGCTTCAAAGTTGATTGATGAAGTGGATTTGGATGTTGTATAACTTGACATATGTGGCATAGTTCTAGGGAGTCCTTATCTTTATGATAGAAAAGAAATATCCTTTCATCATGAGAAAAAATATCACCTTATTAAAGGGGGAGTGGAATATATTGTTAGAGCCCACATCATGAGGGTAAACACAACACTTTTTAGTGCATTACAAATGAAGAGACTCATAAACACTAATAAGATATATCTACTCATGGTCGTAAGGGAAAAGGATGTTGGAACATCCTATGCCTTCCAAGAATGTGATCCTTCCCATAAGAAAGAATTAATTGATATTCTTTCTAAGTATGATGACATCTTTCAGGAACCAAATGGATTGCCTCCTAAGAGGGAAATCCAACACGAAATACATCTTCAGAAGGATTCACTTCTTCCTAATGTGGGCATGTACAGGATGTCAGTTGTAGAGATGATAGAGATCAAAAAGCAGGTACAAGACTTGTTGGATCAAGGGGTCATCGGGCCTAGTTCATCTCCTTGTGGTTCTCCAATCATGATGGTGACAAAGAAGGATGGCACATGCAGAATGTGTGTCGATTATCAATCCTTAAACAAAATCACGGTGAAAAATCAATACCATCTTCCTCGTATAGATGATTTACTTGATCAATTAAAGAATTTTGTTTATTTCACTAAGTTGGATTTTCACAATGGATACCATCAGATCAGGGTTGCAGAATAGGATGCATGGAAAACTTCCTTTAAAACCAAACAAGGATTGTTTGAGTGGTTAGTTATGTCGTTTGGGCTTTGTAATGCTCCGACAACATTCATGTGTGTGATTAATTATGTATTCATGCCATTTCTAGATGATTTTGTAATTGTGTATTTAGACGACATTCTTATATTTAGTGGGACTTGGGATGAACATGTAAGGCATGTAAAACAAGTATTAGATACTTTGCAAAGGGAAAAGTTGTATGTTAAATTGTCCAAATGTGAATTCGGCAAGACTACACTAGTGTACTTAGGTCATATTATATGTGGAGGACAATTGAAAATTGATCCTTCCAATATTGGCGTAATTGTAAATTGTCCTGAGCCCAAAAATGTAACCGAAGTACGAATATTCTTAGGTGCAGTCTAGTACTGGAGGAGATTCATTTCAGAATTATCATTTATTGCAGCTCCTTTGCATTCCTTAACCAGTGTGAAGAACACTTTTCAGTGGGGAGGAAAGAAACAAAAGTCCTTAGACACTTTGAAGGAAAACATTAGTACCGCACCAGTATTAGCAATGTTGAATATTCAACAGCCTTTCGAGATCGAGACAGATGCCAGTGGATACGCCATGGGTGCAGTATTGATGCAATATCATAAGCCTATCTGTTACCACTCTGAAAATTTTAATCAAGTTGTTGTTAACTATCCTACATATGATAAAGAGTTGTATGCATTAGTTCAAAGTGTAAATAAATGGAAGCACTACTTGTTAGGGAAGGAAACAATCATACATATAGATCATCAACCCTTATAGTATCTCCAAGCAAAAACCAAGCTGCAACAATCTCGGCATTACATATGGATGGGTTTTATTCAACGATTTCATTTTGTGATAAAATACAAAAAGGGTACAAGTAACAAGTTAGTTGATATGCTTTCTAGACCTCCTATTGTTGCTTCTATTATTTTGAATAATGCTTCTTTATCTCATGATAGCTATGTGGAACAATATATTGTTGATAGAGATATTAAAAAAGTATATGAGAAGCTAACCCATGGTGCACAGGTAGAGAACTATTGTCTGTAGGGAAAACTACTCTACCATCTTGGAAAGCTTTGTATTCCTACAAGTGAACGAGTCCATGTAATACGAGAATCTCACACTTCTCTTGTGTCTGAGAATTTTGGGGTAGGAAAAACTATGGCTCATCTACAAAGGTTTTGTTACTAGCCTCAGACGAAATCAATTGTAACTAAATATGTAAAGGGGTGTGTGATGTGTTCTGCTTGTAAGCCCACTAATAGGAAATTAGGGCTATACTCACCACTTCCTATTCCATCCCATCCATGGGAGAGTATCTCCATGGATTTTGTAGGGGGTTTATCAATGTCGAAAAGGGGTCATGACTATCTGTATGTTGTAGTGGATAGGTTCATAAAGATGTGTATCTTGATGCCATGTAAAAAGAAAATCACTGTTGAGAAGACTACTAATCTCTTATTTCAATATGTTTGGGTTCACTTTGGGTTACCCACATCCATTATCTCGGATCAAGATACTCGATTCCTTGGATATTTTTGGACAAACTTGTGGAGAATGATGGACACCAAGTTAAAGAGGAACATTGCTTTCCATCCACAGACCGACGGAAAGACAGAGGTTGTTAACCAAACAGTGGTACTTTTGCTTCGATGTTGTTTTTGCAAACATCCCAAGTTATGGGATGAACATATACCCTATGTACAACATGCTTACAATAGAGCCTTACATTCTTCCACTCAGTGTTCGCCATTCGAGACATGTTTTGGATATTGACCTAAGGTCCCTTTGGACTTGATGTATGGGAGAGATGTCTATTCAAATGAATAAAAAAAGAAGATAGGGTTCATAAGTTCATTCAAAGGATATAGCAGGTACACCAAACAGTTAGGGAACAATTGGAGAAAATTCAAGCACAGTATCAAGATCGACATGACAAACACAAGGTTGATCGTCAGTTCTAGGTTGGAGACCAGGTATGGATTCACATCAGCAAGGATAGATTGAAGGGTGAAGGCAAGAAACTCAATCCCATCTGATATGGACCCTTCACTATTTTGGAGAAACATGGTACCAATGTTTTTCGTTTAGATCTTCGACCATATGTGCAGATTTACTTAGTTGTAAATGCGGAAAACTTGAAACTTTTTTAGCCTCCCATGATCATGGATCAGGGTGAGGAAGTTTTAATACCTTCATTTGATGAGTTTTCTCCTGAGTACTTGGAAGAGTTGAAGGAATATATCATCCTGGATAGAAGGAAGAGGACTTCACGCAGGGGTAATGTTAATTATCTTCAAGTGGGATTAAAGGGCACACATCCAAGCAAGACAGAGTGGATTGAGAAGGACAAGGTGAGAGAACTCTTCCCTCACTTATCTATTGATTGATGAAATATTCTGGTTGTCCAAAAATATCTCAATGGGAAGGAGTGATCCAAAAAGGATCCAAAGAATACTAAGGATAACTCAGAATTTGCAGAAGCACCTCAAGAAGCTCAGAATGGCCTCAACAGATAGAGAAAGGGAAAATATTCAAAGTCCTCAAAGCTTAGTGAAATTGGTATCATCGTGAAGAGAATGTCATAATATTTCCAACGGCGTAAACGACTCGTTAAACAGAATTACAGATCAAAATATATTCACGGTCAACATTTTGGTCAACCTAGCCCAGTCAGCAAGGATGAATTAGCATCTGTACTACTGACGTCAACATCAGTACAGATGATGTCAACATCTGTATAGGGTACGTGGCACACTCATAGGGTGACACATGTCATGATGATGTCACCATGATGTTAACATGATGACATGGAACACCAGAAGCTGCCATGTGTCACTCGTTTTTGGAATTTTTCGGTCAGTTTGTGGACCAATGGGAAAGTGCCACATGGCAGTTTGTACATCCATGTGGCAAACCGTACAACTACCCAGTAAGTGATGTGGCAGGCTAATGTGGTAGAGATGACGTGGCATCTCTGTTCAGTATGGTGGTGTGGGCCAATGAAAGGCCACCATGTGGCCCAGTCATGGGATGCCACATGGCAGCAGAAAAAAGCACAAATACGACCAACAACCGAATGTTTAAAAAAAAAGGTGAGGTTGGCTGGCGCCAACCCCCAATCCACCATAATAAACCTTATCCCGCCATATCTGGTCGGTTGGAGCCACAATTTGCCAAACTTATCGTCATCGCCAAAGTTAGCACGAGATCCCATGGGATTCAAACTATAACACATATATATAAACCACAGTGTATTAAAATGGGAGGCCCGCAGGTTTGACCCCGTAACCTCCCCCAACAAAGTGCCTTAATATACCTCCACCAACCAATAGGCCAAACGGCCTCATTGCTAACTTTGCCCCCAATTCTTATTTAAAAATTGGATTTTGTCAGTGCATGGGGGTTAGACCAGGGCACACGACAGGTTGTACTAGGGCACAAAAAACGATGCAGAAGGATAGTCATTAATGTAGACTGTAAGCATGCAAACCAAGACAGAATTTCTCATGGGCCTTAAAGTGCCAAACTCATATCGAGGCATGGAGACAGTCATTTTTGGGTAATTAGATGCCACGAATTCAGTGGTGTTATTTGTTTTCTGATCTGAGAAAAAATTCTACAACTTAAGTCCATAATGAGGTATACTTGTGTATTTTATCAAATTCTTTTGCTGAGTTAATAAAAATGCCTACCCATTTGAGAGAAAGACTCAAAGACGTATTCCACCGGGGATGAACTCCGTTATCAAGTTTTTGTGTTCAGATCTGATGCATATGTCTCTTAATTATTGATTTTTTCCTTCTTTATGGTGCACTTCATTTTATGCTCATTTAATACAATTCTTTAATAAGTCACATCGATGAAAAGATCTCAGATCAATGATGGTCCCATATGGCGAAAAAATTTAGGGTACACTGAAGTGAAAATGAGGTGTAATAGACCCTAACTATCCTCTCAACTCTCTATCTCATCTAGATTACAATCATATATATAGGCCTAAAAAGGCGGTGACCGAATGCTTGAGAAATTTCATGTATTAAGAGTTGTCATCCACTAATTAAGATCAGTGTTTCTCTTTAGATTCTTGGGAGCAGAGGCCTTTTCTATTGTAGAGTTTGAGAAGTTGATGAAAACATGGGTGACAATACACATACAAATATTTATTTTCCCTAGTGATTGAATGCATACATGTACTCATACTTATATGTATCTATCCATTTCTTCTCTCCTACTCAACCCTTCTTGTGTTTGTATTTTCTAAAAAAGGGTCAAAACTAGCCTCAACACATTCCTCTTGGATCCATGAAGTATGGGTCACTCCTAAAGATCATATCCCTATCTTCTTGAAGCTCAAAGAGGAATACATAAAATCCTTTTCCATATAAATGCACTTATAGTCATCCTTTGATTAATGGGACCCAATTGTTTTTCACTCATGTTTACATATATCTTGGAGATAGACACCTCCCCATAAATTGATTGACTATGTGTCATTTCGAGAAAGAAATGGCCATCTTGATATGGTTATTTGGAGGGATGATGATTGTGGCTATTGCCACTTTCTTTAGAACCTAGCTAAAGACCCTAGCTAAGAGCAGAAGCCTGAACCAAAGTTTTCAATGCAATCTAGTGCTTAAAACATTTATGTATAGTGTGGGTCTAAATAACAACTACCACACAATAAACACTATGTTGATAAGATAACATGGACGTTGTTTAGGATGTTATTTTGGTGAAAAAAACCAAAAATCTTCTTGCATTTATTTTCTTATTTAAAAACCAACATAATCTCTAGTTTACTTAATCTCTAGTTTGCTTAGAAATTCCATTCAAATTATTAAGAAATTACAATAATTATAAAAAACAAAAATATACCATGAAGATGAATGGCAAGAACATTTTATAATTACAATTTCTAGACATTTCATGAAATCATTATTGAACCTAAACATACAATACAAACACAAACGTGAGCTATTTAGTACACTCACATGTACATAGAAAAGTTTTGTCTGAACTCTTTAGTCATTTTCAACCTCTTTGACCTTGTACCTACCTTTCTTACAACCCTCTTAAACCCCATGATCCCTTTCATATCCTTAATTAAAAAAGAAATTATCAACTGCCATAACGTTTGTCTTCATCTTATTGTCCTAATCATATTGAAATTTATTCATGCAACTCTTTATTCATGTACACAATGACTTCATGTCATTTTCCCTACTTTAGTCCTCTCTTCTCATAAGGAAACCACTTTACATCAATGTCTTTTACGATAGTGTGAAGATGTGTGGCACACAATGACTTCATGTTTTTGGTCTTTTATAACTTTCTATGAGGAGCCCACTTTACATCAATGTATTATTTTGGAAAACACGTTATACTTATATTATGAGAGGACAGATTTGTCAAGTTTTTGACATTGGGTTTTTGGGTTTTTTATCTATCAAGTTTTTGACATTTGTTTTTATTTTTATTTATCAAGTGTTTTGATTTGTCAAGTTTTTACATTGGGTGTTATTTTGGAAAAGATGCAAGTTTACCTACTCCAATCGTATAATTAAAGAACACTTTTTTGATTTTATGAAAGGGCAAGTTTGTCATGACATTGGGTAGAAAAAAAGTTCATATGTGCCAAACATGAACTTTGGCACATATGTGCCAACTTTGGCAATCATCAAAATACATATATTTAATATCAAAATATATTCATGGCAGGGACATCGCTATTCCAATAACACTTGTTTTATGAAAAGACATATTTGTTATAATATTTGTAAAACATAACATTGGGTAGAAAACAAGTTCTTGATAAGAACGTCTTAGTGAGACATTTAGATGGTGATAGGTACCTTAACTTTAATAATTATATGATAAGAAGGATGAAGAATATTAATGCATAACATGATTTCAATATGTTTGTAATTTATTATTATAATTTAATTGTTTATTATTAATATTGTTGGAGATCTCACTAATTCCATGTTAATAAGGGTTTAATTCATTTTTTTAATAAGTTATATTAATTTAAATTAATAAATTGACTATATAGACCGTTTACTAATATAGAAAATGATTTTTTATTTTTTCCATAAATTGTTTTAAATATCATTTTAAATATTATAAAAAAAAAAGTTATTAGAAAAAACTTTAATATTATCAAAAGGGAATATAACATGTTATAGTCCGTTCATAGGCTTGTTTCTGCATTTGTTCAAAACAGAGTCAAAATAGTTCTAGTGGAGCTTATTCCTTCTGTATACCTTACATCTTTACTACAAACTTTCATAGACATGCTTCTCATTTTGATCAAATCCTCAAAAAGCTTCCCTAAGGGAGCTTTTAATTCTTGTGTTCCTTCCGTATTTACAAAAATATTACATTAGCAGATAGACTATTGAGGTTTTGCTAATATCATTGTTGGCTTATAACCAGAATTTCATAAATTTGGTTTCTATTCCTTCAAAAAAATTGTAGAAACCAAATGTGCATGTGGGAAGGAGAAGAGCCTCCTTTGAAAGTTCATCTGCTTTTTCATTCAATCCCCAGAAAATATGATTAAATGAAAGATATTCAAAAGAGAGGAATGCTAGATTTATGTCCATCAAGACATGTTCGAGTCTGATATACTGAGCCATGTTTTTCTTTATAGCCGAGTCTATAACTAATTTTGAATCGTCCATAACTTGCAGCTTCTTGACATCCTTGGCTTTGGTTGTTTCTAGCAGAGTCCAGAGCTCGATGAATTTTGCCATGGTGTTTGAGCCATGGCCTGGAGAATATCTGATATGAATATAATGATTATGGTTGATAAATAGAACAACCCCTACTCTGCACTTGGGAGGATGTCCTTGGCTTGCACCGTCGAAATAACCCGATGAAATTTAATAATCGAGAGAAGGCATGGAAAGGATGTGCAATGAATTATCCTTAGGAACTTCCTTGAAAGATTATGCCTAGTTGAACGTAATGGCAGTTATGACTTCCACTCAGACAAAATTGTCTTTAAAGATTTATTGGTTCTGAGCCCACCATGTATTGTTAACCATAATGCTTGGAAGACCAGAGTATAGATTTACTGAATGGTTTAGAATCCATTCTTTTAAGCATTATTCCAGACTCTCTTTTTTCCAGGAGGCCTTGCCTTCCAATTTGTCCTTGATTATCTACTTCACCTGAGATTCATAAGGACAAGAAATGAAAATGTGAGAAATGGACTCTGCATTATTTTTGCATAGAATACATTGATTAGGGTTGATCCATCCCCTTTTGATTCCATTGTACCAAGTGAGAAGTTTAGAGTTCAAGGGAAACCATAATGTAATTTTACATTTTAGGGGGGAATTTGAATTTCCACAAAGAGCTCCACCACCATTTCTTTGGGCCTGAAAATCTATCTTGATGCCAAACTTTGTAGCCTAACTTGGAAGTAAAGGACCCTCCCTTTGAGTTTTTGTACTAGCATAGAAAGTCTCCTAAGCTTTCATCCAAAGATACAAAAAAAATTCACAAGAGACTAATATGGTTTTCCCATTCCTCTTTTTTGTCTTTCAGATAGGTCCAAAGACATAACATCGTGCCACCCGGCTCTACCTATAGGTTGCAGAGAACCTACACTCACATCCTTCAAACTAAATATGTTTTGGTCCCTTAGCTTTCGTATAACAGGATTAGAGTGTTTGAAATTTGGACTAGATCATAACCATGGATCTTCCCCTAGGCGAATGTTTCAACCATTGCCAATTTTCCACATAGTCCACTCTTCGATGAGAGGGAATGCCTCTACCATAGTTTTCCACACAATGGATCCCTTTAAATATTTGTTAGGGACTCGAAACCATTCTGTTATAGACAAGGAGGGGAAATATTTTGAGTTCATGACTCTACACCACAGGGAATTCCCTTGAGTCAACCTCCAAAGATTTATGTCAACCAAGGCATGGGAAAAGGAGTGGATGTTCTTCAGACCCAACCTCCTAATTCTTTAGGAAGGGATAATGTTGACCATTTTGCAAGATGTAATCCTTTTGATTTATGATCAGCCCAAAGGTAATGGAAACTTAATTTTTGAATTTTGGAGAGAACCCCCTTGGGAATTGCCACAATAGAATTCCAATAAACTAGAATTCCTTCTAGGACTGCTTTTAGAAGGACTGGTCTTCCCCCAGGAGAAAGAAGTCGGTTGACCCACTGCGATATTTTGGCTTCTATTTTCTGGATCATCCAACCCCATTCTGCCTTTCTATAAAAGTCGGGATTTAAGAAGAAGCCTAAATACTTGAAGCCTTTGTTCAACGATTTTATAGGGGTGGGAATGATGTTTTCTAAAGGGACCAACTCTTCTTCGGGATAATTTTGGAAGACAGTGCAGGATTTGTTAAACTCAAATTCCATTCGGTGGCATTGCAGAACAAATCTAGAGATTTTTTTAGGACCGACAGTTCTCTAAGTGATTCTTGAACAGAGCAGAAAACGTCATCCACGAATAGTAAATGAGAAATGACTTCTCCCTTTGTTACATTTAATCCTTTTAAGGAGCCATTCAATATGGTTTTCTTAAGTAGCTTGTTGAGAGCTTCCACAACGATTAGAAAAAGGAAAGGCGACAAAGGATATCCCTGCCTTAAGCCTCTCAACAAAATATTATATAAAAATATAATATTATAATAAAATAATTTGTGATATAAATAACTACAAATATTTTAATCGCTATTTTTTTAGTTTTTTTAATATTATAATAAAATAATTTATAATATAAATAACAACTACAAATTAAAAATTATTTACAAAATATTTTAATCGCTATATTTTTTAGTTTTTTTCTATATTAAAATAAATTAAATGGATATATTATACAAATCTCTTTCATCTCACATTAGCCGATAAGATGTTGTTATGACATAAATCCAAATTGTATATTTTTTTATGACTAGGGGAATCAACAATGGCGACAGTATCGTACTCGCATGACACGGGGTCGAATCTTGCCGACTACCTTATAACCCCTAGGGAGAATCACACAGCCTGCAAGCATGCCTCCGGATAAATCGAAGTTTGAACTTGTGACCTGTGTAACAACATGAACGCTTTAAAAGTACGTTCACTAGCCACTAGACCAAACCCCTGCGGGCAATCCAAATTATATATTAATATACATAAATTTCTAATTAAATTATGAGTTGTTTATTAATTTATAATTTAATTATAAATCATAAAATGATTGAATATATATTTATGTTGAAACTTACATTCTAAATTCTATGAATAAATATACATAGATCAAATGTAAATTCTAAATAATTTTTATAATATAAAAATGATTGAATATATATTTATGTTGAAACTTATATTGTAATTTTTTTTATAAATATAAATAAATCAAATATAAATTCTAAATAATTTTTATAATATAAAAATATTACCATAATATAATTTTTAATTGGAAAAAATTAATAAATATTATTTAAAAAAATTATGAACGTTTACATTAGAAAAAATCCTCCTATGACAATGCAAAGAGGTTTATAATTCTTTTGTAAATAATTATTTGTTCTTTTAATTGTGAATGAATTGATTATTATCGAATAAAATGGTGACTCAATCTTTGGTTTAAAGTTAAAGTAGAAATACATATTTGAATTTTGTAAAATGGCCAACTTATATTTAAAACCTTTCTTTCTTGAAATCCAAGTTATATAGTTGGAAAATGATATCTTCAATTTTCAGTTAAAGTTTTAAAATGGAAGATTATAATTCCTATTAGGCTATGTTTTAGTAGGAGTTGAGTTGACTAAAGATTATGATTCTTCAAAAGTTGATGCTATTGTATACATGTAATTTGTTGGTAATTGTATTTATTTGATTTGTATTAAATTTGAGATTGATTTTGTTGTTAGTTTAGTTTTGAGGTTTATGTGATATTTAAAGGATTGATATTTATGGTATATTAAAGGTAATTATCAATGTGGCATTAAGTATTTTCGTAGAAATTAAAATAATATGGTTGGAAATACAAATTTTGATTGGGTTGTGATGGGATGATTGAAAGTTGACTTCTAGATATGTGTTTTATCTTAGATATGGTATGATTGTGAGGTCATGTAAAATCAATGGGTTGTTTTCTAATAATTGAAGCTTATACAAAGGAGTAGTGAATGTTAAAATAAGGTAATTTGGATTCACAAAAAGAGAGAGCTTGGGTCTCCTAATAAGGAATTAACTATAGTTTGTTGTGATAACCAAAAAGCATAATATGGGTGGCTCAAAATCCTATTGCACACAACAAGGTGAAGCATGTTGAACAAGGTGAAGCATGTTGAG